>JAMPIV010000358.1:0-112678 GCA_024509875.1 Oreohelix idahoensis
CCGAAGGACTGCCAATGGCTTCCTGTTCTTTTACAGTCGTAATATTTTGATAGAATCCATTTGTCCAATCACAATGTACTTTCACGTGCTTCATATGTCTAGCTTAGGCATGCCTGTGCTCCTAGTATGTCGCAAGCCTAAACAAAGGCAATGTCGCACATCACTAACAAATTTGTGGGCGCCCGTATCTGGGTTGGCCTCTACATAATAATAATTATATTATAATATATATTATATATATATTATATATATATAGCTAATATATATATATATATATATATATATATATAATATATTATATAATGAATACATCAATAAAAGTGTGCTATTTTACCGCAATCAATGGAAATATTTCACAAGTATAAGGTTAACTAAAAGCGATCAATATGGCAACAAGTTCAGATTAGCCGATTTTTCCAAAATGCAAAAGGCAACTTGGTCACAAATTTGCTCTGTTACGAAAGTTCTGCTCTAAAACAACCCTTCTTGGAGGAAATAGTTTTTTTTTCCAAGTGGCACTTATGCTTAGCAAAGCTAAACCCTTCGTTATGGCTTATCCCTCGCCTCTCTTCCTAGACTATATAACCTCAACCAATCAAATCTAAGTCAAAGCCAATTTGACTTTCTTTCTCAAAAAACGCGTTTTTTTAGAAAATGTTGGCCACAGACGCCCGAAAAACATTTTCAAAATTGTTGAGCGGTTAACCCATGTGTATGTCTGTCTGTCTTCAATTTTATTTTCTACAATATCTCTGTTGTTTTATTGAAGCGATTTTAAAAAGATTGAAAGTGATTATTAAACGGACAATTGTCCTTTATCTAGCATTATGTTTTTCGTTTACTTCTTTATCCTAGTTTTTTCATCTTCGTACTTTTTCTTTTCCGTATTATTTTATTTATTCAGAACAACATACTTTTACTCTAAGGCACAGATAACATATTATTAAGGTTTAATATGGTATTGAAAAAAATATATTATCGTTATCGTTCTTCCAAAAACATCCCTTTCCTTGTATAGCCTTTTCTTTTATTTCCGAAGAAATAATTATCTAAGTTTTTCTTGCCCCCCCTTTTTCTGCCTGCACACAATTGGTTTGTTAGTTTCAGTTTCACAAAATGCACAAGTTAGGTTAGATTTTTTCCATGTTTTAATTTCACACCCCACCCCCATCCACCCACCCCTTTTTTTCTTCTCTCTCGCCCGGTTCTTTTGAAAAACGAAACACGCGTTGGCCTTCTGCCAAACTGTCTAATGGTCGTTTTAAATATTAAGACGGGTACCGAAAAAGCTTTTGGTTTTTTGGGGGTGGGTTTCATACGCTTGGCATTAGTTAATTCCAATCTTGGATAAGCGATGGCCTTGGGGAAAAAACATTTCACAAACATGTTGTAGTTGTTTATAGTTACAACCTGTCTCTAAATAATAGGGCTGGTATCTATGCGGTTTCTGGGGGAATAGGTACCCTCTTCCAACTTATGGTAAAAAAAATCAAGGAGTGTCCAATTCTAAGCTGAAAGTTTGACCTTTGTCCTTGACATTTTCAAATATAATAGTGGGGTTAAAAGTTGTAAAACTACGTTACTAGATTTTTCAAGCGGGGAAATTATTTGAGCATGGGGTACACAGATCCATTTCATCACAATGGGCATCGAGAGAAATTCTAAGGAAGATGAAATTGTGAAGGATATTCGAGGTCGCCTGATGTGTACATCAGGAGACAGGAAACCAAAAGGAGATTTAATCTTCTGTTTCTCGCAATTTTTGGTACCAGTTACCAGAAGTCGACACTAGACACATACAGCAGAAGCGTCTTGAGGACACTTGACTAGGTAACCTGATCAGTTACCCCGGCCTTGCAAGGAACGTGCTGATGCCAAAACAGCTCGACTCCTGAAGAGAATAATAATAATAATAATAAATTCTTTAAGCACCAAACACGGCGCATAAGGCAGAAACCAGTGCTCTCCAGGTTGTTCGTTGTGACGCCACTCCTCTTAGCTCTTGCACATTATTTAGGCCCAACGTTCTTCCTTCTCTTATTATTGTTCTTCTGAGTGTTTCTTTTGGCCTTCTTTTTTTCCGCTTACCCTCAGGAACCCAAGTGAGCGCCTGTAGTGGTATTCTGTTGTTTTGCATTCGTAGGACATGACCGATATATGACCATCGTCTTTTCCTTATATAGTCGGAGACATATTTCTGCCTAGAGTCTTCTCTTATTTGTCGAATTAGATCTTGAATTCATTTCCAACTTGATGTTCATGAGTTTTCTAAGACATTTGTTCTCGAATGTATTCAGCTTGTTCTCCAGATAATTTTGTTTTATTTTCCAAACTCTCACAGCGTATGTTAAAACACTGAGATAACATTTGAATTAAACAGACGAAGCTTGGTATGTATATTCAATGATCGTAATTTCCAAATGTTAGATAATCTATTGAAGGCGCTAGCTGCCAAAGCAATTCTAGTATGGATTTCTCTTGTTGTGTCACCATCCTAAGTCATTTTACTGCCTAAATAATTGAAACTGTCAACTTTCTGTAGTTTTTCCCCGTTCAAGATGATATCAAAGGTCTCGTTAGAAAAGTTCATAGCTTTAGTTTTAGAGGCATTTATTTGGAGACCTATTTTAACCGAGAGATGACACAAATTATTTACTGCTTCTTGGGATTGTCTGGGTGTTAAACTTAAGAATGCTAAATCATCTGCGAAATCCAGGTCCCCCAGGAATTTTCCATTTGTTCATTTTATACCTAATTGTTCATTGTGGGTATAGTTTGTCATAACCCAATCAATAGCTATTCCAAAATGTAGTGGTGACATAATACAGCCTTGTTTCACAGAGAAGGAACAGTAAAAAATCTACAGGGAACCAGCACTGACTGAACCAGAATTCAACGGTCCTCGCACGTCCAGTTAAATACCCAGTACTGGCTCAGCTTACGGACGCTTTATTTTTACAAAACCACCGTTCCTGAATATCTTCTGATGAAGATACATTTAACTCTGTTTTTTTATTATTTGTTTGCTTGTTTGTTTGTTTTGAACAAAAGTTAATGTTATTAATTTTACCATTGTTTGATCAAATAATTCACAACTAAATATCGTGTTTTATGTGTAAATATAAATAATTAGCTGCTTGAATTTGATGTCTGCACCGGTATGACTTATATATATATATATATATATATATATATATATATATATATATATATATATATATATTATAATATATATATATATATATATATATATATATATATATATATATATATATATATATATATATATATATATCTCTTCTTCTTCGATCCTTAACCACCGACCGTCAAAGCAGTCAGTGGCCATCACACCTAGTGGCGTCTTGTAGGGCAACTACAAATTGATTCCACTTTGCACGGTCGGTGGCCATCCTTCGTACAGTGCCCCAACTCTGGTTCATTCTTTGCATCTCAGCCTCCACAGTCCTCCGCCAAGTTGTTTTTGGTCGGCCTCTCTTTCGCTTTCCTTCAGGGGTCCAAAGCATAGCTGTTCTTGTGATGGCATCGGGGTCTCTTCTGAGGACATGACCAACCCAGCTCCAGCGTCTGCCAGCTATGATGGTGTGCATGTCCTCTTGCTTGCTACGAGTAAGCAGATCTTGGTTGGTGATGGTATTCGGCCAAAAGATGCGGTGAATTTTTCTTAGGCATGTTGTGTGAAAAGAGGACAATTTTGACATTTCCTTCTCTGTGACTCTCCAGCATTCCGCACCATAGAGAAGCACAGAAAGCACGCAACTCTGGTATAATCTTAATTTTGTGCTTGTGCTGTATTGGGAGGACTTCCAGATGTTGTTTAGGCTAAAGAAATATATATATATATATATATATATATATATATATATATATATATATATATATATATATATATATATATATATATATATATATATGGTAGCGTGGGCGAGATGATGATGTTGTGATATTTGATGACTCTCTTTCACACTCGCAACCGACCCGATTCAACAATAAAACTCTGATTCTTAAGGCAGGGGCTGCATTTATTTTTACAACCCATTCAGTGACATTAAGAGCACACTGAAGCAAACATTAAACAAATAAACCAACAAACCAAACACCAAACAAACACCCAGCCTGTGCTCGACGCCCGCTATCTCTTTATATAGGCTCTAGGTCGAATCACTCAACTTACTGCGCGGCGCGTAGTAATTGCACCACGCAAATAACACTCGCCTTTATTGCTCTATTAGGCATGAAAACACAAATATGGCCCACAACTATCAATTATAACACACGACTATCAAATATAACACCATTATAGTTTAGGCTTTATTGTTGCTTAAACTAATATATCTTCTATCACTTTTCACATCCCAGCGTGCTGCGCGCACATCGAAAATATATGGGCGATAAATATGCCTTGAACCTGAAGGGGGCGTCTTTACGGCCCCATCACACACACACACACACACATATATATATATATATATTGTGTGTGTGTGTGTGTGAGACAGGGGCTAGGTGTGATTGAGACGAACTTATGTCGATGTGGCTACCTCACACCCAAGACCCATCCACTAAGAAAATTTTATTAAGGATCGTTTGACAGGGGCTGCAATTATTGGCTGCTTGCAACCCTCTCAGCAGCAGACTTAGCAATTCAAGCAACACAAAGCCTTATACAGATCAACGTTTAATACTACCGAAAACCCAGACAGTGTTCGTAGACTTTAAATCCTAGGCATGTTCTTGCTTGAACTAGACTTCAGATCTCATGCTTGTTCTCTCTCCGCGACAGGCGATCGAAATGATAAAGAATTTCAACTGACGCGATAGCCTTGTCGCTTCTCTTCTCTTCTCTGATTGGTGGCTACACCATCAGCGGCATTACTAATGTTCTATTTTTAGATATAACCTAAAATGGCTGCCATGTGCTATGTTGTGGTAGAAGGTACAGAACAACCGACAGAATAGCGATGGACAACAGACAAGATGACGATGGCGCGGTCATATATATATATATATATATATATATATATATATATATATATATATATATATATATATATATATATATATATATATATATATATATACTGAAGCACATTAAAAAACGCACCACCTGTATAATCCAGGAACAGAGTGTGAAATGTAAATATAAGTGTGTACAAGTTTACATATTTGGAATCTTTATTCATTTTCCTATGAATCCATGCTGGTCATTAATTTGTACATTTGATTGTTATGAAATTCATTGCATTCTGTGCAGGCAAGGGAGAAAACCAAAAATACAAAAAAATGCACGTGCGTTATCCTGCTGGAGAAGCTGCAAGTCTGGATAAATTGTGAACGCAGGAGCAACCAGTGCATCCAGAACCTCATCTCGACATGTCACAGCATTAACATTTCCACGGAAGACGTGAAGAGGCAAGCGATGGTGAAAACTGAATCCTCCCCAAATGTTAATACTGCCACCTCGAAATCGGTTGACACAGCAATCTGCAAAGCGCTCTTCACACCGTCGCTAAATCCGCATACGTCCATCTGCAAAGGATATGTTGAATCTGTTCTCGTCTGTGAATAGGACAGCATTCAACTGCAGTCTAGTCCATCTGATATGTTGCTCTGCCCATTGTAGGAGCTGCTAACGATGTCTGTGAGTCAAGTTTGGCCCAACATAAGGTCGTCTTGCAGTAAGGCCTGTATCTCTGAGTCGTCGTATGACTGTCATTCGAGAGACTTGCCCATGTCTACCCACTATTGCTCTTGCTGTTTGACTTGCCGGGAGAGTCAATTCCTTAGGTGACTCAGCACAATATGACGATCTTGCGCAGGGTAGTAACTCGTGGTTGGCCACTCCGAAGTCTATCCCGGGCACTGCCAGTGGTTCCGTAACGTTCATTGAGACGTACAATAGTGCTGTGGTGGCAATTCATCCTTCTGGCAATGGCCCGCGAGCTCATTCCGGTCTCCAACATACCAATGGCTCGTTGGCGGTCGTTTTTAGATAGTCGTGGCATTTCAAGCACATGTACTGGGTGTTTTGTCTCAACGGCCTTTTTATACAGAGTATACTGCCACAACGCGTACACATTTTCAGGGTCATAGCTGTTGAGAATCGTGTTGCACGTGTAACTTTCATCGTTTTCATGTAGTCTGTACACACACCCATGGGTTGAATCTTGCACTTTCCATTCCAGCAGCCATTCGCTCTCTACCGCATGGCAAACACGGGGAAAATCCATTCCCACACTTTTTTTTTGCCAGCTTCTCGGCATCAGTATATATAATAGTGGTGCGTTTTTAATGTGCTTCAGTATATATATATATATATATATATATATATATATATATATATATATATATATATATATATATATATATATATATATATATATAATTAATATTTTGCTGAATCACCTTCGGCTAGGGGCTTATTAAAAACGAGTCCAAAAATATTTTCTCACCGAAGTAGGCGGAGAATGAAAAGTTTATAACAACTTAGATGACTCAGTTGTTATACTCGCCATTCTGCAAATCCCTGAAACAGAAACACCAACCTATTTATATCTCTCTCAAAGAGTAATCTTGAGCGAAGGTTGATACTTTTGAAAACCCTCACCCTTTTACTCGACGTTTGGCCTTTAGTGATAAGTAAGTATTTACACGTTGTATAAAAGTTAGCCGTATGTATACTATAGTTGTTGTGCCCATTATAAAAAAAGAGCCTCAATTAAGTTGTTCCGTGGGCCCTTTGCACAAAGTTACATAATTGATGGTTTTAGATGTTGGTGGCTGTGTCACGACCAATTTTTAAACTCAGCACATAAGAAATTAGGAAGTTTTCAAATTTCAAATGTGACCATTGACACTGATTTGCCTTGAGCCATTTATAGCCTCAACGTCAAGAGACAAAGCAGGTCAACTTTTAATTCGTAAGTTCTTGTGTACAATTTATTCAAATATAGTAACCAAAGAGTCTGCAATGTAAGATGGTGCATGTATGTCAGATGTATAAGTTAGTTCGGTTGATAACAAATCCTAGTCTATCCTAAAGTAACTGGATTTGGAGCAAGGTCACACGTAAACACATGTGATGGGAGTTGCTCATGGAGAGAGTAAAATAACGTTAACATTTTGCTCAGCCTCTAGTACTTTAGCCGCCATTGACTGTACCGCACGATTAGGTTTCCTAGCTATCTTCAACCTCTTATCCAAAGGCTAATCCTTTTACATCAGTGGTCGGAAACCGGTCTTCGTGTTCTACCGGTAGATCCCAAGGAATGATTTGATAGACCTCTAGGTCACGGAAAAAAGGGGGGGGGGGGGGGGGGGGGGGGAGGGGGGTGTGGGGGGGGGTGGGGGGGGGTGGGGGGGAGGGAGAGGGGGCGTGGGGGGAGGGGGGGGTGGGGGGGGGGGGGGGGGGGGGGGGGGGGGGTGGGGGGGGAGGTGGGGGGGAGGGGGTGGGGGGCGGGGGGAATTTGTAAGCTGGGGAAATTAAAGAGTAGTCCGCTCCCGTCGACTTTTTAAATTCACTTGTTTCCAGAATAAAGATACTTTTTTACGCTCCCAGGGAAAACCCAAAAACTAGCTTACAAAAATTCACTTCAAGTGTGACCTACAAGAGATAGGAAAGCGTTCTTGTCTTTGAAGTTAACATTCGATAAAATATTATTTAGTTTCAATTTTCCGCCAATCTTAGATGGATGTACAGGAAACAGATCGCCCGTCAGATACAAAAGTTACATTTTTGCTGTCAATCAATCAATACACTTTAGCTTCCCGAGGAGCATAGGCTTTCAACAAATACATGCCAGGTGCACCTGCCACGTGCCATCAGCTCAAGCTATTGTCACGTTTTTCTCGTCATTTTCACTTCTGTCTCCAGTTCTCATCTCCATGTGTATTTTTCTTGTTTTTTGGATTACCTGTGCCTCTCTTTACCTGGGGCTTCCAGAACTAAGACTGACTCTGTATTTGACTTATCCATTGTCTTCTTCTTCTTCCTGTGATTGCATCTTTGATGTTTACACCGTCAGACGAGTTCTCATGATGAATTCGACCGTTGTCTGGAGTTCCTCTTTAGCACCATACAGCTTTGAGTTTAGTGTTGAGTCATTGGCCCAGTATATCTTTCTTAACTGGTTGTACAGAGGACAATCCTGTAGAACTTGCTCTGCAGGTTGTTCGTTTAATCCACATGTGCACAGTGGTGAAGCAGACAATCTTAGCTTGTGCATGTGCTTATTCAGTTTGTTATGCCCTGTCCTGAGGGGGAAAATGGTGATCTGTCCCTGCTGGTTAAGAGTGTGGTAGTCGTCGTTGGGTTGATTCTGTTCTCTTCTGATAGCCTGGATGGCTCTCTTTTTCTCAAAGTATGTGATTTCATTATCTTCTTGTTTACATTCTTCTCCCTTTTTTGCAAATTTATCTGCCTTTTCATTTCCGGTTATCCATAGTGTTTGAAGTGTTTGTGGTAAACAGTTTTTTTTTTTAAGGATGAAATAACCAGACTCATGCCCAACCCTTCTTAGTCGCTTTTACGACTCGCCTGGTAGAATACAGTATTACGATTCTTTGCTCCCCTATCGGGCCCCGGTAAACACATATATGCTGTACTTATTTCAAACCTGAAAACAGACATAATTTCATCAGTGTAGGTCTTTAAACAGCTCATTATTTGTAAAGTAGATTCTCGTAGCTCCTCGGCTGCCTACCGCTGATTTACATGCTTTCAGTTAAGCGTGATACATATATGTTCTGTTCTGCTTTAATTTAGAAAAGGGCAGAACAAACATGTACTCTTGTACTCTAACGTAGATGTCTAATTCCTATACCTGACCAGTTTACTGTAGGTGTGTCTAGTTACAGAACAACACTGTCTATACTAACTTAAGAACTCTACTCCTCTGCTTGCTCCTTTCAAGCTATTATATGGTGTGAATGATTGTTCTCACTTCTCTCTTCTATTGTTCTTAATTCTTTGTTTTCCGTTCTTCGTTTTTCTGGTACACTGTTTGTTACACTACATCTACCGGTTTTGTACAAAGGAGGAGAACAAGCTAGGGAGTAAATGCGTGACTCCCCATGCGACTCAAGACTGTCCTTAAATACGAGGCGTGTTCAAATGAAACCCGACCGTGCTGTGCCAAGTGGACATTCGTAGGAGGAGCATGATGACGTCACATCTGACGTAATAAGCACATACGAATGTACAAATGTGTAAGTGTTCAGTCTCCTAGTATTCATTGGTTGTGCTGCAGACCGTTAAAATAATGGCCGGTGTTATAAGGAATCCGTCCAAGGTCGATCAGCGAGCGGTGATTCAGTTCCTAACAGCCAAAGGATGTTGACCAGTCGACATTCATCGCCGAATGAAAGCAGTGTATGGTGACAAAAGTGTGTCTAAGACTACAATGAAATACTGGGCACGAATGTTTCGAGAAGGACGTCAGTTAACGAAAGATCTTCCGCGGGCCAGGTCAGGTGCATATTGTTGCGACAGAAGAAGCGATCGCCGAGATTGATACAGCAATACGGGTGGACCGTCGTCGGAGCTTACGTTCGCTAGCAGAGGAATTCGCTGTGTCTCTTGGAACAGTTCTAATGGTGCTTAGGAAGAAACTGAAGTATCGAAAGGTGTGTTCACAATGGGTCCCACGGATACTGACCGATCACCATAAGGAAGAACGCATGGGGTGGAGTTTGAACCACCTGCTGCGTTACGAAGAGGAGGGTGATGCATTCCTGTTGCGCATGGCAAGCGATGAGTCGTGGTGCCACTACTTTGAGCCGTGCAGCAAATCAGCGAGCATGCAATGGAAACATCCCGCATCACCAAAACCCAAAAAAATTCAAGTCACAGATTTCCGCCGGTAAGGTTATGCTGACCGCATTTTTTAACCATGAAGGGCTTCTATTGGTAGACTTTAAAGAGCCTGGCGTGAACATCAATGTCATCCGATACAAAGACACACTAGACAACCTGCATACAGCCATCAAGAATAAACGACCCGGCATGCTTTCGTGTGGTGTGATTCTGTTGCACGACAATGCTCGTCCACATGTTGCGAACATTGTGCCGGAAGCGTTAGCAAGGAAAAGGTGGGAAGTACTGCCACACCCAGCCTACAGCCCCGATCTGTCACCATGTGACTTTCATTTGTTCGGACCCTTAAAAAAATCTCTAAAGGGACAACGATTAGACTCCGATGCAGACGTCAGGGCCTCGGTGACCAAATGGTTCAATAAGCAACCAAAGTCATTTTTCTCGGACGGCATCCACCGTCTACCCAAGCAGTGGGATCCGTGTCTGAATGCCTATGGTGACTATTTCTAAAGAACCCCAGTGAGTACTTGCTTCATAACAATTGCTGTATTTAATTATACTACTCCTGCTGATGTCCCTTACATATATTTGTTATAAAGCCACTGGGACGGGTTTCATTTGAACACACCTCGTACCATTCTTCCAAACAATCTCACAGGCCACCATTGTAGTTATAAGCCAGTTATACAGGAAAAAGATTAGTGATATACATTTTTGCTTAAAGCTTGGTTAAGAAACATTCATCTCATTGCAACATCATCCCCGGTAATAATGAGGATGATCAGATTGACAGATGAAGGTGGAAAGCTAACTAAGCCTAATACAAGCACAACTTTCGAAGAGGTGAAGCATTTTATCAGACGTAGATACGGGAACAAATGGGATACAAATCACGTAGGACTAAAAATGATGCATATCACCAGCTCAGTAGAACAGAACAAGTTGTAATCTTCAAATTCTGCACGGGTGACAACAAATTAGGATGCCATCTAGTCAATAAGCTACAGTTAGGAACTAACGATGAGTGTAACTGTGGCACCGATAAAATGACTGCTAAACGTCTGCCTCAAAGATGCCTAATATATGAGGAAAAGAGATAGAACATATGATCGTGATCAGTATCATTCTTGGAAAAGATCTATGGAGATATAAATAGCCCCAAACTGACCACTGCTTTCTATGAAAATATTCAAGTAGATGTCTAAGAATGTACGTAGAAGAAACATTCATCGGTAAATTGTGTAGCCTTTGACAATTAATGTTAATATGCAGTTGGACGTAGTCAGTAGTTGGTCACTAGTTCTATTCGTTCACGTCACCTCAGAGGAGCCATAACTCCTTCGTGAACTACACGTGGAAGGTATTACATATGGTACAACTTAAACCCAGAATTACATCTTAGATATGACAGCGACGAAGACCCAACACTGAAATCTCAGATATGACAACAAATAAATAATAGATTTCATAGCTAATTAAACCCAACAATTAAATCTTAGATATGGCAGCAAATACAATCCAACAATGAGATCTTAAATAAAATCAGCACATTAAACATAACAATGAAATATTAGACATGACAACTCATAACATGTAACAAAGAAATAATAGATTTGACAGAGAATTAAACCCGGCAATGAAACCTTGGCTAGTGCAGCGAATGCAACCCACCAAATGAAATCTTAGATAGCACAGAAAATTAAACCCATCAATTTCGTCTTAGATATGACAGTAAAGGAGACTCACCAATGAAATGTTTGATACGGCAGCAAATAAAATACAACAGTGAATTCTTAGATTTGACAACAAATAAAATCCTACAAAGAAATCACAGATTTGACGGCGAATTAAACCCAGCAATGAAACCTTGGATAATGCAGCAAATACAACCCAAAAATGAAAAATATTTGATTGGACAGCAAATTAAATTCAGCATATTTTAGATGTGGTAACAAAGAAAACTCAACAATGAAATCCTGGATATGACAGTAAATTTTTATCGTTATTGTTGATCAGAATCGTCGTCACTACACTCCGGGCAAACCCATAGGTGCTCAGTCTCCCTCAGCAAATGTCGAAGGGTACTAATGCTAATTGTTCCTGTTGCGCGTTGGTTGTATACACGCCTGATGCATCCTCGCATACGTACACCCGTGTTGGTCTTACGTTTGATGCCAATACAGCAATGTTAGTCTTGATGATTCATCGATTGCAGTGTCATTCTCTATTAGACGATCATTAATTGTCCTCAGTATCTCTCCCTTATCCATATCCAATGCACCTTCTATGGGCGCTCTTGATTGAAGCTAGTTTGTCAGCTATTTCGTTGCCGCGAACCCTCTCATAACCAAAACAGTAGATCCGCACCGGTTCCTGAAGATTCGAGGCTTCTATGGAGGTTAATATCTATTTTATAACGCAAGGGCAACAACTGCTTGAAATTTATAGTCACTTTTCTCGGTAAGCATTTGTCTTCTCGCGTTGGTATCGAATGCAGTTAAGTTTGAGCTGTGGTCATTTTGCGCTGGACTGCGCATGACTTGTCTTGCTTCTTGGTCGATCGGTTTCCGCCCACCACTAGTGGAGTGAGCGATTTGGAATGGCGAAAGAGATGCCTCGTTGAAGAGGGGATCTCCGCTATTTTTTGTTCTGTCAGGGATGTGTAGTCCTCTTAATGGATATTTCGTTTATTCGAGATAATACCTCTAGTGTTTCCCACATGTCGGGAGGCGTGATATTTCTGTGTATTTCATGAAAGCAAGGTAAATTAACATTTTCATTAACTCTATCGATTTTTGGTCGTGAACGATTTCTGGCTCATAGCCTGTCTTCGAAAGTCGTCGTCACGAGATGTTTTCCTAGCTCACATGTCGCTGTATTGTGCTGCATCGGTTGATGCAGGTCCCAAGGACTATTACTTGCTACTTGGTTACCTGAACTAGGTTTGAAAAACCTTTGTTATCTAGAGGATATTTTTGAGGACATTATTTATACTTCGGCAGACGTGTCTGTCTTGCTGAAGTCAGATTAAGGAGAGTGAACTGATCTCATACATCTGGTTATCTCCTGGCTGTTATAGAAAAGGATGGAGTTTTTCACCTGACTACATTTACAGCACTATGAAATATAACATGCATCTGACTCATCATTGTAATGCTGTCTACCGTCTATTGCTGTATTGAATGTTGCTGTGATAATGACTGTTTGATGTGTCTACATATTCGCGTAACCATTTTGTCACTGTGGCGTCCACAATAAATAATGAAGAAAAACGTCAACGGCTGTTACAAGAATCATTGACTTTATACGTCGTGAGTTTACTGACGTCCTATGTGGATTGCCCTGTTATTTTTTGTATGAACATTGTTTTGACTGAACACATCTGCACACCACACAAAACCAGACATGCGGATACCATCCATCATCATATGGCATCACGCATCATTTGGTGGCCATAAGCTGGTTTGATTCTGGTACCCGCAAACACGGGGTCCCTTACCCACTTCATTTTCAACAAGAATTCATCAGCATCCTTCAAGAAATTAACATTCTTCAAGACAGTCAACATCTTCAAAATTTTCAAAGTACTCGGCGTTGCCCGGTAAAAGTCAAAATTTCAATTTTTTGACGGAAACAAGAATTTGACAGTACCCGGCGTTGTTACATGTTGCCGGATAACTCGGACTGCTGTTATCTTTTACGCAAGTCAAGCAAGTTGCTGCTGTCAAGGTTCCAGTGCTGTCGTTTTTGTGAAGGTCAAGTGCCGGTTGAAACGGGTTGTTTTCTGAAGAAGGCCAAGTACCGATTTCCATCAACTTACTTTTGGATTAGAAGGTCAAGTGCCGAAACAACTCAACACACAGTATGTCAGAAGCTCAAGTACCATCGTGTTAGCAGTGGAAGCAGTTCAGATGTGCCATCATCGTTGGAGCTTCGCTCTTTAGGACGTTGATTGACATCCGTTTTTTCTGCTGTTCGACGATTGGAAGCCTATAAGTTAAGTGGCCTGTTTGTATGTAAACTGTGCCCTTATACTTCTGCTGAGTCTTCTGTGTATCATCTCATTCTATATGTTATATGTCTATATGTTATTTGTATATTTATATGTTTATATTTCAGCGGGTTCTCGGTTGGGTGGTGTCTCCGTTAGATTATGCCACGTCATAGAGGTCGTCTATTGTGAGCGTTTTCTGTAGGGTTTGCAAATTTCCGATACTGGAATTTGCTAAGCGACTTCTGTTGCTATTTATGTTAGCTGTGATGACATGTTTTAATATTGTTTTCGTTATTATTTCGCATTCTTTAGTTTTGTTTTTGATTTGTTTGTATTTGTTAGCCTACTCTTGTCTATAATTTAGTTTCATACAACATTTTTGTTTATACACTGTGGTGTCATGTATTTTGTTTAATTATAGCGCAGATATCGTCACATTTTTTGTGATATTTCATTAATTTCTGCTTTATTTTTAGTTGATTTCTGCGAACGTTTTTGTATTGTTGCTGATCTTTGTTATTGTTTACATTGTTATTGTTTACATTGTTTGCATTGTTTACATTTTCAATGTTTACATTCTGCATGTGTTTACATAGTCATTGTTTACAGTTATAGTAATTAGTTAATGGGCTATGCTAATGCACTGTTACTACTACACTGATGATAAATGAATGATGAATAGTGTTGTGCACTATTGAATGAGAAGTGCACTTATGATCAAGAATTGATTGGTGATATTTCATATACAAGTTCTTTGATTGGAGACTTGTTTCCCACAGAGACTGGGATAATATAAGGTGATGTGAATATACAAGTGCTTAATTAAGACTTGTTACACTTAGGTTTGAAATAAATTAGTTAATTATTTCAGGTTTTGGACGCATATGTTAGACAACATGTCTACATTTGAGCACTTTATTGAGCAGGGTAAATTGCTTGGGAAGACTGGTGATAAGTTAGAAGAATTTGCAACTGCTCGATATGATAAAGCAATGGAAGCTGAACAAAAGAAACTGCATATGGAAGCTGAACAAAAGAAACTGCAGATGCAGGTGGATGAAAAAAGATTCCAAATGGAAATGGAAAAACAAAAAAGGGAATCAGAAAAAAAGAGGCTGAAAATAAAAGACTTGAAAAAGAGGCTGAAAATAAAAGACTTGAAAAAGAGGCTGAAAATAAAAGACTTGAAAAAGAAGCTGAAAGACTTCAAATAGAGGCTCAGGCTGAGGAGAGAAGATTACAGAGAGAATCTGATGAGAGGAAAGAGAAAGCAAAAATGGAACATGAAGAAAAGGTCTTAGCTTTAGAGTTGGAAAAATTGAAATTGATGAACATGAGTAATGGTAATGATTCAAACAAGGGTTCATCTTCTGGTAAGGCTAATAATGATACTTTTAAGATTAAGTTACCAACATTTAGTCCTTCCAGTGATGACATAATGTTCTATCTGGACAGATTTGAACAAGCATGTACAGCTCATAACATAGACAAAGCAAAATATGTTTATCAGTTATCAGGGATACTGACAGGTAAAGCTCTAAGTATATTAAATATGGTGGATGAACCTGACAAGAACAATTATGAGGTTGTCAGGGCCGCTCTGTTAAAGAAATATCAGCTTAACGAAGACGGCTATCGTCTACAATTTAAAAACATGTTACCTGAAAATGGAGTTGAATTCTCCGAGTTTATTGCAAGAATACGCATTACTTTCTCACGATGGGTTGAACTATCTAAGACGGAAAAAACTTATGAAGGACTTATGGACTTAATACTTAGAGACAAAGTCATGTCGTCTGTCAATGAGTCTTTCCTTGCTTTCCTTCATGAACGTAAACCTAAAACAATAAAAGAAATGGAAGATTTCTGTTGCCAATACGTAACTGCACACCCACACATAACCATGGGTAACTCTAAGGTGAAAGAAGGTTTACCAGTTGCTTCGGCAGCTCCGTATGGTCAAAACTTTGCTCGTAGATTCCAACAAAATTTTGATAGAAAGAGCAGCGGTAATTTCTGTCAAAATCATGGAAACCAATTTCATGGTGATTCTTCTTCGAAGAATTGGAGACAACCTGATAGTGGTCGTTACTATCACCCTAATAATTATAGGCATTTCAAAAGAGGATATGGTAATAGAGGTTATTCCTGCCGAAGACCTCAGAACCAAACAAATAGATGTTCGCATCAATGTGAACATGATAGTAATCGTGGAAACTGGAATTCGAACCAGGATAACAATTACAATAGAGACAATAATAACTGCAGAGATAATAATAACTCTGATAACTTCAGAGGTAATAATAGTCGGGGTAGATCTCAACACAAAAAAAAGAAATATCAGCAGGCTAATGCTGTACAACAGGAAACTGAGGGAGCCTGTAATCATGTTGTTGATAATAAAAACTTTGACGCTGTCACTGGTTCTGCTTTTGACTTTGAGAGAGCAAACAAATGCCCCCAATGCAGTACTTTATTCGAACCGGGTACCATAACTACTTTGAGTTGTGGTCACCCACTTCCCGCTCTTCCTGCTGCTGTTGCGCATGACGGGAGGGGTTCTTTAATTCTACATAAGGGTCTTGTTAATGATACTCCGGTCTCACTACTTTTCGATTCCGGATGCACCACTATTGGTGTTAGACAATCGCTTGTAGATCCATCTTGTGCTACAGGAAGGGTTATTAAATGTGTCACATTTGGCGGCACTCTAGAAAAATATCCTACTGCTGTAATTCGCATTGCCACTCCTTTCTTTACTGGAGATGTGCATGCTTGTCTCTTACCTAATCCTATTGCGGACCTTATTATTGGTCGTATTCACGGAGTTAGGGAGTGTACCCCACAGCAGATTGCTGCTTGGGAAGATAATAACATGCAAGCTACAAATGCAGTAGTTACAAGAGCACAAGCTCTACAAACACCCGAAACTTCACTGAATAGTGATAATGAAGTTGATAGCCAAGATAGTCACTTAGTAATCACTCGTGACTCTTTCATAAAATTGCAAGAAGAAGATCCTTCTTTAAAAAAATTCTTCGTTCTTGCGAAGAAAGGTGATCCGAATCAGGATACAAATAGAAAATCTTGGATTGCAATGAGAAACGGCGTACTTGTACGTATGGTACAAGATTCGACTACGTCGGCACATTCGCAAATTCTTGTTCCCAAGAGCATGAGAGTGCAAATATTACAACATGCTCATGACTCGCAATGTGCTGGACATATGGGTTTTTCCCGTACGAAGTCGAGAGTCCTTGCGGCTTTCTTTTGGCCTTTTGTCAATAAGGACATTCGTATTTACTGCCGATCATGCAAGGTATGTCAGGAGGTCAAATCTAGAGGACCACGACATGCTGCGCCTATCCAGGCTGCTGACATTCCTATTCGGCCGTTTCAGAAAATGGCCATAGATATTATTGGCCCTTTTAAGGTCAAGTCGGCCAGAGGACATCAGTTTATCCTTACATGTGTCGATATGTGCACACGTTGGCCAGAGGCTATTCCTCTTAAGAGCATATCTACTACAGATATCGCAGATGCTCTTTGGTTGATATTTTCTCGCTTGGGGTTCCCCAGAGAAATATTATCAGACCATGGCACTCAACTCATATCTGACACTATGTCACAGGTAATGTCTACCTTACATATTGAACGATCTCTCAGTAGTATCTACCATCCTATGTCTAATGGGTTAGTTGAGCGTCTGAATAGAACGCTCAAGACTTTGCTTGGTAAGATAACTGAAGATCATCCTCAAGATTGGGACAGGGTTTTACCCGCGGCTCTCTTTGCCTATAGAGAAGTCCCTAATGAACACACAGGATTTTCTCCCTTCGAACTTGTCTTTGGCGCGCGTCCACGCGGCCCTATGTCTTTATTACACGATCTCATCACTGCCGATGATATTAGCGATGAAACTCAATCCTCATATGAGTATGTCATTGCTCTTAGACAAAAGATCATTGAGGCATGTAAGCTAGCAACTGCTTCATCAGAAATTGCTAAAGAGAAGGCAAGACAGTTTGCTAACAAGAATAGATGTCTACGACAACTTTGTCCAGGTGACAAAGCATTCGTCCTACTCCCCAGTAGGGAAAATAGACTTCTTATTGCATGGAAAGGTCCGTATGCAATAGTCTCTCGGATTTCCGATGTTGACTATGTGGTCGATATTGATGGAAAGCATAAAACTTTCCACATAAACATGCTTTCGGAATTTCACGAACGTCCGGACTATTTGCTGCCTATTTTCCAGGCAACGGATGATGCTCCTGCACCTCACGGTCATTATTCATCCCTGTCTGTCATACAGGATGAGGAAGCTACCTTCTCTGATGTCAACCTTCCCCTTCCAGTGGTTCCATTACATTCCACGGAATCTTGGAAAAACGTTTCGGTTTCTCCTAATCTTTCTGGTGACGAACATCGACAAGTCTCGTCGATGTTACAAACATTTCAGGATGTTCTCACTGACATTCCTGGACACACAGATGTCATAGAACATGACATAATTCTTACCGACAATAATCAAATTAGGGTTAGGCCGTATCCTATTCCTATACACTTTCAGTCGCAAGTGGAAAAGGAATTGGATGAAATGATTCAATTAAATATAATTGAACCATCGACTTCACCATATTCTTCTTCCATGGTTATTGTCCGGAAGAAGGATAAGAACATACGAATTTGTGTTGATTATCGCAAATTGAATCAGGTCACAAAGTTCGATGCTGAACCGATGCCTTTGTTAGAAGATCTACTGATTAGACTTTCTAATTCTAGATTCTTCACTAAACTTGACTTGTCTAAAGGTTATTGGCAAGTGCCTTTAGCAGAGCATGCCAAACCTCTTACTGCTTTTTCTACACCTAGGGGTCTATTTCAATGGAATGTTATGCCTTTTGGTCTCATGAACGCCCCTGCAACTTTCGTTCGCATGATGCGTCGAATTCTGTCACATCGTTCGGATGTCATCGCATACTTAGATGACATCTGTCTCTTCAGTGATACCTGGGAAGATCACTATTTAGGGTTATATGACTTACTGTCCACTCTACGTGAGAATAATTTGACAGCGAAACCTTCTAAAGCTTTTGTTGGTTTTGGTGAAATCTCTTTCCTGGGTCATCGTGTTGGTCATGGTCTCTTGAAGACAGAAGACCACAATACTTCCAAAATACTGAACATCTCTGTTCCTAAAACGAAGAAACAAGTTAGGAGTCTCTTAGGTTTAATTCAATTTTATGGGAGATTTATTCCAAATTTATCTTCGATCATGGCACCTCTCTCAACATTGTTGAAGAAAGGTTCGCCTAATCTGGTCCGTTGGTCTGAAGAATGCCAATCTTCATTAGACCAAATCAAGAATATATTTTCTTCTCCTCCCATCTTAAGATTACCTACTCTTGATAGGACTTTTGTTCTTCGGAGTGATGCTTCATCCACTGGGATTGGAGCAGCACTGATGCAAGAATATGCAAATACTCTGCATCCTGTTATGTACATTTCTAGAAAACTAAATGCGGCAGAGAGGAACTACTCGGTTTTAGACCGTGAGTTGTTAGCGATGGTTTGGTCAATTCTAAAGCTACAAAGATTCCTCCTGGGCGCACATTTCATTCTAGAGACTGATCAGAAAGCTCTTACAGCTATTCAGACTAAGAATTTGAAGAGTTCGAGATCCACTCGATATGCTATAGCTCTTCAACCTTTTCACTTCACGGTACGAGCTATCCGTGGTGCGGATAATGTGATGGCTGACATTTTGTCTAGATGCCCACATGACTCTAACTAATACTTCTGTCCTATATTTCCATATATTACAGAGTCATAACACACCTATATTACTACAATAGATTAGCACATCTGTACTCACTTTATATGTACACACTATCGTGCTTTGTTGTCATCTTCTTCTGTTCGTTTTTTTAAGATGATAGAGGAGGACTGAGTAGTTAATATAAGGGCCGTTAGTTTACTAAACAGCCACAATTATTAATAATGTATTGTACCTTATGAAGCATATTAGTTATTAATTAGCATTATATTGCTTGTACTTTCTCAGAATGTCATTGTTGAGCTGAGGACTTACCTTACTAGTATCAAGCATGACGAGTTCTAGATTGTGTACTTACCCTCGGAATACCAGAGCATATGTCCTGGATCGTCATGTAGTTTAACTTTACTATGTACTTATGTCATTACATGTCAAATAATGTACTATTTAAATTTTCCTATCAGATTTGTACATCCATTTTTAAAGACAATATTAGAGTATGCTGTTTAATGATGATTATGGTAACTTGCATACGTATATTGTGTTTACATGCTAACGTGATGTGTGTTGGTGACACCTCCCCGATGTGAATATTTTTTGAGACATATTTATTTTTCTGTTGAGGTATATCCTCACCAGACACTCTATAATTAGCCTCATGTTAGGCAATTTAATTAATTATCAGCGCATAATTCGTGCGTTTTTGAGCCGCTTATCGCATGCTCTTTGATATTTAAAAAAAAAAATATGTTCCACATTTTTTTTTTATCGGGAGGAGGTGGTGATATGTTGCGTGATAAATTCTCGCAACATCGTTTTATTTCAATATCTATTTTATAACGCAAGGGCAACAACTGCTTGAAATTTATAGTCACTTTTCTCGGTAAGCATTTGTCTTCTCGCGTTGGTATCGAATGCAGTTAAGTTTGAGCTGTGGTCATTTTGCGCTGGACTGCGCATGACTTGTCTTGCTTCTTGGTCGATCGGTTTCCGCCCACCACTAGTGGAGTGAGCGATTTGGAATGGCGAAAGAGATGCCTCGTTGAAGAGGGGATCTCCGCTATTTTTTGTTCTGTCAGGGATGTGTAGTCCTCTTAATGGATATTTCGTTTATTCGAGATAATACCTCTAGTGTTTCCCACATGCCGGGAGGCGTGATATTTCTGTGTATTTCATGAAAGCAAGGTAAATTAACATTTTCATTAACTCTATCGATTTTTGGTCGTGAACGATTTCTGGCTCATAGCCTGTCTTCGAAAGTCGTCGTCACGAGATGTTTTCCTAGCTCACATGTCGCTGTATTGTGCTGCATCGGTTGATGCAGGTCCCAAGGACTATTACTTGCTACTTGGTTACCTGAACTAGGTTTGAAAAACCTTTGTTATCTAGAGGATATTTTTGAGGACATTATTTATACTTCGGCAGACGTGTCTGTCTTGCTGAAGTCAGATTAAGGAGAGTGAACTGATCTCATACATCTGGTTATCTCCTGGCTGTTATAGAAAAGGATGGAGTTTTTCACCTGACTACATTTACAGCACTATGAAATATAACATGCATCTGACTCATCATTGTAATGCTGTCTACCGTCTATTGCTGTATTGAATGTTGCTGTGATAATGACTGTTTGATGTGCCCACATATTCGCGTAACCATTTTGTCACTGTGGCGTCCACAATAAATAATGAAGAAAAACGTCAACAGCTGTTACAAGAATCATTGACTTTATACGTCGTGAGTTTACTGACGTCCTATGTGGATTGCCCTGTTATTTTTGTATGAACATTGTTTTGACTGAACACATCTGCACACCACACAAAACCAGACATGCGGATACCATCCATCATCATATGGCATCACGCATCACATGGGTTATGAGTATGATACAATAACCCGCCCTGCTAATGAAGTCTCAGGCAGCCACCGTAAGGCTGCAGTAGCTGCTTCTACCTTCATTCTCATGCTAGAGGTTGTTATCATGTAAGCCCCGCTTAATAATATTAAGGGGGAGTGGTTGTAAAGGCCTGGTCTTTCCAGTTATATAACTGACTTTAACGGATATTTAATTGACTTTCACCTGTTAAAGGTCATATGTATTGTAAGAACAGCATCATACCTTCACATTCCCAATTACTATATATTTGCTGGCTTAAACTTAATAAATGGCATTACGAAACTCCAATTAGTTTTTAAAAGGTATAAATGAAGCTTCTTCATATCTTCCGCATCATAAATTCAACGTTCACAGTTCAACGGTGCACACTTATTGATACATTAGTTGGCACAATCTCTTTCTACTGCAGTTTTAGCAATGCACAAAATTAATTTGGTTAGTGAACGTTTCAATTCAATTTGAGAGGGTGACAGCCTCTAGACACCATGGCGGTTATTAATCATAGTTTCTTTTCGATAGCGTCTTGAATGAATTATTATTTATTACAAATGAATAGTCAGATTTAAAACGAGCTGTTCAAATTATTTTCTGACAGCAATAATCTCAGTCTCTTTACTTGACTCTTTAGGTGTTGTTAGGAGGAACTTATATCAATATCCATTTACCAACGTGAGAACTTCAACGTTAATAATTCATGTTGACTGTACAAGCTTCCGGAGAACTAGATCGAGCGACACACGAATTGAAATTGTACACAGCTATCTAACTGTACGAGTAGGTTTGTAAGAAGATGTTAATTTAATTTGGTATCAGGGTTAACAGTATTCTTTAATGATTGTGCATTGTTCCTAAAGGCAAACCCGTCAACACATCATACGATCGCCATCTTAGTTACTTGATGCTATCACTATCTTGATGAGCAAGACAGGTGATCCTGTTCCGTATTAGAACAGGACATAACAGACTGAACAGTCACTTATACAGACTGAGATTGGTGTCGTGAAATATTCTAATCCACATATATAAATTATCAGGTAAATATAAAGCCTAACAAATAAATTCTAATAAAGAAAAGAGCAATGGTAAAATAACAGCGCTGTCACAATGACAGTACTCGAAATCCCCTTTGTTTTATGCTTCGTCTGCAAATTGGAACGTTTCCACGTTAAATATAAGCCACTGCATAAATACAAGCGTTTCCACAACACATTAAAACGGGTATTGCATTTCTAAGAAAAACATTGAGAGGCACACTGCGTAATGACCTAAATTAAGCCTAACATTAATTATACTACGTTACAAAAACGAACGAACAGATGGACTCAAATAGAAAGAGAGAGGGGCGAATGAAAACAAGGACACACCCAACACGCGTCGCGCGATACACAATTACTACTATCACGCGTGTAAGGCCACATGCACTAACTTTTTTTCAGACGGACAGTGATAAAAACACTAACCTTCCCAGAGTTAGGTTTTAAAATCTTGAAAAACGCTTATTAGAAAAGATAACATTAGATGGGTTTACGTTTGAAAACATTACAGTACCCAGACAGCACATCTTCAAAACAGGAGGTAGAAGAAATTGCATATTTTGAACGCAGCCACTTAGCTCTTTTAAATTTGTATATTTGGGTTCCTTAGGGCTTGCTGACAAAGAATATGTAAAACGTTACGCAAATAGTCTAGAAATTACCAAATTATAACCAAAATAAAATAGTGGGGATGCCTGACAGCATGAAATCATTTCTGCTCATAAAATTTTTTTTTTTAACGTGTTTGAAAAAAACCTTACGTACGGAAATAGCCTACCATGTTAACTCCAAATTGATTGGAGCGCAACAAATATAAGACTAAACACGATTGGTCGGACTATAAATACTATCTTTCGTTGTCAGGGGAAACGGGAGTAGGAGTATTTTTTGAAAAGATGTGTGGACAGGGTTTCATTGGTTAGTGCTGCGAATATACACAATTCAGAGCGTTAGTTCGAGACCACTAGTTCAAATAAGCTTGATGAAGCAACAGTGCGTTGAAGCCAGCTCATATTTTTGCTAAATAAAAGCCTGGAACATAAGCAGATGGGAATTTGTGCCAGTATTTGTGCCAGAATTCATTGCTAGTCAACGTATCTGTGTATTTCCATGAATTGTGGGACTGTGGTCTTAACGTTATTGAGCAGCACCTGGTCAGAGCTTTGCTGAATCCAGAGTCGGACAGCATACTCCTTGGTCCATTTAGCTATCAGTGAGGTGTCTCCAGAGCCCAGGGGAGAAATCGAGCAGAGGAGTCTTTTCCTGCCGCCATCACGCAAGATAAGCTGATGTGGCCAGCTGAGCTCAACATTATGTACCCCATCTTAAAATGACATTGTAAAAATAACATTAAGAGGGGAATTAAATTGTTTTAATATCAGGAACTGAGAACATCTCCAATACTAGTTCCAATAAAGACAAACTATTGAAGTCATGATGACAAATACCAACAGAGCTTGAACAAAACAAAACCAGTATTACCTCATATTACTACTACACAACTAACACACATAGGATACTATTAAAAATACATGTCACTACAAGATTCATATTGAGAAATTCTGTACATATAACTTGTAATTAAAATTGATTGTGATTCCTGGTTCCATTTGTATTTGAATCAGGACACATATTCATTCATGACAGCAATGAATACATATTGTTATTTGAAAAGTTATCAGTGACTCCTTTAAGATATCCTTGTAGTGTGTTTTATGTATGTGAGTGTCACAGTGTTGTCAAGTGTAGTGGAATAAATTAAATTGTTTATCTGTCTGTTGTTGTTTTGACTTACACTTCATCATACACATACCCTAGACATATAACGTAGTCATCACACTATTCCAGAATAATTCTGACTGAGGTATACATATGTGGCAGCAAGTAAGGTTATATATAATACACTACTCTTATTAGATATATATATACCTTCACAGCTGATCTCAGTCAGTACACTAAATCCCTATAAATATTTATAACATCCCACTTTACCACATATATTGGGGTCTCGCTCTTGGGATTTTGAATCTTTACCTATTAGAAATATTGGGGGGTAATTCACTTCAGGGAATATAAGAATTAAAAGGTATCCTTGGGTGGAATTAAATAAGGTTGAGCTCACGGTGCCTGTGTTGTCCATTAGATATATATTTAGAGATTGAATTGTTGGTTAGACATTGTATAAATTTACCTGATAGACAATGGCGGACCTGGCCAAATTTCGATCTGCTGCTGTTCAGACTGCAAAAGAGTTAGGATTAGATGGGTAAGTTATGGTTGCCTATGTCACTACGGAATGTGACAAATTTATTGAACGGGAAGAAAGAAGATTAGAAAAAGAGGCCGAAAGAAGGTTAGAGGCTGAAAAAGAAATTAAGAGGTTGCAGATTGAGGCTGAGGCTAAGAAATTGGAGGCAGAAAGAGAAGACAAAAGATTAGCTGCAGAAAGAGAAGAAAAGAAATTAGCTGCAGAAAGGGAAGCCGAAGAAAGAAGATTGACTGCAGAGAGGGAAGCAGAAAAGGAGGAGAAGAGATTACAAAGGGAACATGAGTTACGACTAAGGGAGTTTGAGTTTCAGGGCCATGCTCCTGAAAATGGTGCCAGTCCCTTTGCCTCTTATGCTACTGCTAGCCAGGGAGCCTCAACCTCAGCTATGAATTTCCATTTAGATCATTTTGTTGAGAAAGACGATGATATAGAGAGCTACCTAAATAGGTATGAACTATTAGCTACCACGTATGGGTTAGAGAGAGAAAGGTGGAGCTTAAAGTTATCTCAGGGACTTCGTGGGGCAGCTTATGAAGTTTTTGCGAAAATGAGCAGAGGTGATCAGGAAAATTATGACATGCTAAAGCAGGCTCTTTTGTTAAGATATGAAAAGAATGCAGAATTTTATAGGAAAAAATTTAGGAATGCTAAACTACTGTCAGGTGAAACCTATCACCAGTTTTCTGCACGAATAGAGACATACTTGGAGAAATGGACTTCTCTGGGGAAAACCCAAGATCTTAAGGAAATGGTCCTTATAGAGCAATTAAGAGAGTCCATGGCTCCAGACCTGAGAAAGTTTCTCATGGAACAAGGTGCAGAGAGGCTGGGTGAGTTGCTAAATGTTGCTGAAAGGTATCAAGCGGCTCAAGCAGAGGTAACAGGTAATAAAAAGAAACAAGTGGATAACTTTAGGGCACCACAGAACTTTAATAAATTTGATCCTAGGGATCAAAACAAAGGTAATCACCAGTTTGATAGGCCACGGTATGAAAATAAAAAATAAATTCCCACAATTCGATGAAAGGAAATATGATGAAAGAAAATCTTTCAACCAAGGAAAAAGGTGGTGTAAGAATTGTCAGATGGACAATCATGACACTGACCGTTGCAGAAGGAAACCTGTGTATATGGCAACACTTCAGGTCAGGTCGACCTCAAGACAGGAGGAGGATATTATGTTAGATACCACTCCAGAAGAGATGAGGAAGGCACAGGCTGGGGATAAAACACTCAAGCCTTGTTTCAGAAAATTGTCAACTTGTCATACAACTCCAGGCAAGGGAGATTTTTACATGAAAAACAAGTTGATGTATAGGAAGACTGGAGCTAGATCCAAAGGTCAGGGACAGCTGGTACTTCCTAAAAGATATAGGGCAGACTTAATAAGGAGCCTACATGTGAAACCAGATGGGGGACCATGAGAAGATAGGTACCATCATTCAAAAGGTGGCTCACAATTATTATTGGCCTAAAGCAAGATGGGACATTGAGAATTTTGTAGAAAGGTGTAGCATAGCACATGAGGGAACACCCACAAGTGGGAACATGGATCAGGACCTGGACACGCCACGGGGCAAAATTAGGCCTGATAATAAAAAGAAAAGTAGATTTGATAAAGTGGACCAAATGGAATGGGAAGCCCCTTTTCACGGACAAGCTTCACTTAACTGTTTTACAATGGCCACTATGCGGAGAGTGCAGAAAGATGTCTTACCCCAGGATAAGCCGAAAATCCCTCAATCGGACTTAAACAAACTGGAGGAAGAGGATGTAGAGAGGAAATCTCTCATCAAGAATTTTAAGTGGGGAGACAGCCCCAAGAAAAGAATTGGTAGCGGTCGTTTTGTGCATGATAATTCTGGGAGGAAAAATGATCTCTATAAAGCTTCGAGTGGAAGAGACCATACCGGTGCATGGACAAATAGGTCCACAAAATTAAAGGTCCATATGTAGCTTTGTTAAGAACGTGGACTGATGAAAAGGCAGAGGAAAACATTACATCTTCATACCAATATGTGAATGAGCTGACCACTCGTTTAAAAACTGGCTGGAAACTTGCCAATGAAAATTTGAAACAAGCCAGGAAGAAACATGCTGCCTATTATAACAGGAAGGCGAAAGACAGAAATTTGGCTGTGGGAGAGAAGGTACTGCTTCTTTTGCCCGGGAGTCAGAATAAGTTACAAATTGGATGGCAGGGTCCATAGACAGTTCTAGAGAAGGTGTCTAGAACAAATTATAAGATAGATAAGAAGGGGAAAGAAAAAATCTATCATGTGAATCTCCTGAAGAAATATTTGGAAAGAGAACATCAGGAAGAGACACACTTGTTGACCTTGTCCATCGCCATGGAGATGAAAAAGGAACCACTTTCATCATTTGAATATCCATTACACCCCTGTGAGACAGCAGCACAGGTGAAAATCAGTACACATTAACGAAAACTCAGAAAGAGAGAGTGCAACAGGTTCTAAATAATCATGCAGAGGTGTTAACAGACCGACCAGGGCATACAAACCTATTGGAATATGATATGAAACTGATAGACCCCACACCTGTCTGTATGAAACCATATTCGATTCCGTTTGCTAAGGAGAAAGCTTTGAAGGAAGAGATAGACTATCTATTGAAGGAAGGAATTATTTCGCACAGTGAATCTTCGTATAGTTCCGGTGTTGTACTCTTAAGGAAGCCCTCTGGAGAACATAGACTCTGTATAGATTACAGGAGACTGAATGCTATTACAGAAGGACAGGTGGATCCATTGCCGGATACAAATCAGCTGTTTGCCAGACTAAATAAAGCTAAATATTTCTCAAAAGTGGATCTGAGTAAAGGATAATATCAGATTCCAGTAAAGCCTGAGGTTAGACCATACCTAGCTTTTAGTACCTCAGAAGGACACTATGAGTGATGCGTGATGCCATATGATGATGGATGGTATCCGCATGTCTGGTTTTGTGTGGTGTGCAGATGTGTTCAGTCAAAACAATGTTCATACAAAAATAACAGGGCAATCCACATAGGACGTCAGTAAACTCACGACGTATAAAGTCAATGATTCTTGTAACAGCTGTTGTCGTTTTTCTTCATTATTTATTGTGGACGCCACAGTGACAAAATGGTTACGCGAATATGTAGACACATCAAACAGTCATTATCACAGCAACATTCAATACAGCAATAGACGGTAGACAGCATTACAATGATGAGTCAGATGCATGTTATATTTCATAGTGCTGTAAATGTAGTCAGGTGAAAAACTCCATCCCTTTCTATAACAGCCAGGAGATAACCAGATGTATGAGATCAGTTCACTCTCCTTAATCTGACTTCAGCAAGACAGACACGTCTGCCGAAGTATAAATAATGTCCTCAAAAATATCCTCTAGATAACAAAGGTTTTTCAAACCTAGTTCAGGTAACCAAGTAGCAAGTAATAGTCCTTGGGACCTGCATCAACCGATGCAGCACAATACAGCGACATGTGAGCTAGGAAAACATCTCGTGACGACGACTTTCGAAGACAGGCTATGAAACGAATCGCTCACGACCCAAAATCGATAGAGTTAATGAAAATGTTAATTTACCTTGCCTTCCGGAAATACACAGAAATATTATGCCTCCCGGCATGTGCAAATACACTAGAGGTATTATCTCGAATAAACGAAATATCCATAAGAGGACTCTCACATTCCTGACAGAACAAAAAAAGCGGAGATCCCCTCTTCAACGAGGCATCTCTTTCGCCATTCCAAATCGCTCACTCCACTAGTGGTGGGCGGAAACCGATCGACCAAGAAGCAAGACAAGTCATGCGCAGTCCAGCGCAAAATGACCACAGCTCAAACTTAACTGCATTCGATACCAACGCGAGAAGACAAATGCTTACCGAGAAAAGTGACTATAAATTTCAAGCAGTTGTTGCCCTTGCGTTATAAAATAGATATTGTAATAAAATGATGTTGCGAGAATTTATCACGCAACATATCACCACCTCCTCCCGATAAAAAAAAATGTGGAACATATTTTTTTTTAAAATATCAAAGAGCATGCGATAAGCGGCTCAAAACGCACGAATTATGCGCTGATAATTAACTAAATTGCCAAACAATAGGCTAATTATAGAGTGTCTGGTGAGGATATACCTCAACAGAAAAATAAATATGTCTCAAAAAATATTCACATCGGGGAGGTGTCACCAACACACATCACGTTAGCATGTAAACACAATATACGTATGCAAGTTACTATAATCATCATTAAACAGCATACTCTAATATTGTCTTTAAAAATGGATGTACAAATCTGATAGGAAAATTTAAATAGTACATTCTTTGACATGTAATGACATAAGTACATAGTAAAGTTAAACTACATGACGATCCAGGACATATGCTCTGGTATTCCGAGGGTAAGTACACAATCTAGAACTCGTCATGCTTGATACTAGTAAGGTAAGTCCTCAGCTCAACAATGACATTCTGAGAAAGTACAAGCAATATAATGCTAATTAATAACTAATATGCTTCATAAGGTACAATACATTATTAATAATTGTGGCTGTTTAGTAAACTAACGGCCCTTATATTAACTACTCAGTCCTCCTCTATCATCTTAAAATACGAACAGAAGAAGATGACAACAAAGCACGATAGTGTGTACATATAAAGTGAGTACAGATGTGCTAATCTATTGTAGAAATATAGGTGTGTTAT
The DNA here is from genome assembly GCA_024509875.1 of Oreohelix idahoensis. Lineage (NCBI taxonomy): Eukaryota > Metazoa > Mollusca > Gastropoda > Stylommatophora > Oreohelicidae > Oreohelix > Oreohelix idahoensis. The sequence continues at coordinate 29,521 of JAMPIV010000358.1, forward strand.
GACTCTGTAATATATGGAAATATAGGACAGAAGTATTAGTTGGAGTCATGTGGGCATCTAGACAAAATGTCAGCCATCACATTATCCGCACCACGGATAGCTCGTACCGTGAAGTGAAAAGGTTGAAGAGCTATAGCATATCGAGTGGATCTCGAACTCTTCAAATTCTTAGTCTGAATAGCTGTAAGAGCTTTCTGATCAGTCTCTAGAATGAAATGTGCGCCCAGGAGGAATCTTTGTAGTTTTAGAATTGACCAAACCATCGCTAACAACTCACGGTCTAAAACCGAGTAGTTCCTCTCTGCCGCATTTAGTTTTCTAGAAATGTACATAACAGGATGCAGAGTATTTGCATATTCTTGCATCAGTGCTGCTCCAATCCCAGTGGATGAAGCATCACTCCGAAGAACAAAAGTCCTATCAAGAGTAGGTAATCTTAAGATGGGAGGAGAAGAAAATATATTCTTGATTTGGTCTAGTGAAGATTGGCATTCTTCAGACCAACGGACCAGATTAGGCGAACCTTTCTTCAACAATGTTGATAGAGGTGCCATGATCGAAGATAAATTTGGAATAAATCTCCCATAAAATTGAATTAAACCTAAGAGACTCCTAACTTGTTTCTTCGTTTTAGGAACAGAGATGTTCAGTATTTTGGAAGTATTGTGGTCTTCTGTCTTCAAGAGACCATGACCAACACGATGACCCAGGAAAGAGATTTCACCAAAACCAACAAAAGCTTTAGAAGGTTTTGCTGTCAAATTGTTCTCACGTAGAGTGGACAGTAAGTCATATAACCCTAAATAGTGATCTTCCCAGGTATCACTGAAGAGACAGATGTCATCTAAGTATGCGATGACATCCGAACGATGTGACAGAATTCGACGCATCATGCGAACGAAAGTGGCAGGGGTGTTCATGAGACCAAAAGGCATAACATTCCATTGAAATAGACCCCTAGGTGTAGAAAAAGCAGTAAGAGGTTTGGCATGCTCTGCTAAAGGCACTTGCCAATAACCTTTAGACAAGTCAAGTTTAGTGAAGAATCTAGAATTAGAAAGTCTAATCAGTAGATCTTCTAACAAAGGCATCGGTTCAGCGTCGAACTTTGTGACCTGATTCAATTTGCGATAATCAACGCAAATTCGTATGTTCTTATCCTTCTTCCGGACAATAACCATGGAAGAAGAATATGGTGAAGTCGATGGTTCAATTATATTTAATTGAATCATTTCATCCAATTCCTTTTCCACTTGCGACTGAAAGTGTATAGGAATAGGATAAGGCCTAACCCTAATTGGATTATTGTCGGTAAGAATTATGTCATGTTCTATGACATCTGTGTGTCCAGGAATGTCAGTGAGAACATCCTGAAATGTTTGTAACATCGACGAGACTCGTCGATGTTCGTCACCAGAAAGATTAGGAGAAACAGAAACGTTTTTCCAAGATTCCGTGGAATGTAATGGAACCACTGGAAGGGGAAGGTTGACATCAGAGAAGGTAGCTTCCTCATCCTGTATGACAGACAGGGATGAATAATGACCGTGAGGTGCAGGAGCATCATCCGTTGCCTGGAAAATAGGCAGCAAATAGTCCGGACGTTCGTGAAATTCCGAAAGCATGTTTATGTGGAAAGTTTTATGCTTTCCATCAATATCGACCACATAGTCAACATCGGAAATCCGAGAGACTATTGCATACGGACCTTTCCATGCAATAAGAAGTCTATTTTCCCTACTGGGAGTAGGACGAATGCTTTGTCACCTGGACAAAGTTGTCGTAGACATCTATTCTTGTTAGCAAACTGCCTTGCCTTCTCTTTAGCAATTTCTGATGAAGCAGTTGCTAGCTTACATGCCTCAATGATCTTTTGTCTAAGAGCAATGACATACTCATATGAGGATTGAGTTTCATCGCTAATATCATCGGCAGTGATGAGATCGTGTAATAAAGACATAGGGCCGCGTGGACGCGCGCCAAAGACAAGTTCGAAGGGAGAAAATCCTGTGTGTTCATTAGGGACTTCTCTATAGGCAAAGAGAGCCGCGGGTAAAACCCTGTCCCAATCTTGAGGATGATCTTCAGTTATCTTACCAAGCAAAGTCTTGAGCGTTCTATTCAGACGCTCAACTAACCCATTAGACATAGGATGGTAGATACTACTGAGAGATCGTTCAATATGTAAGGTAGACATTACCTGTGACATAGTGTCAGATATGAGTTGAGTGCCATGGTCTGACAATATTTCTCTGGGGAACCCCAAGCGAGAAAATATCAACCAAAGAGCATCTGCGATATCTGTAGTAGATATGCTCTTAAGAGGAATAGCCTCTGGCCAACGTGTGCACATATCGACACATGTAAGGATAAACTGATGTCCTCTGGCCGACTTGACCTTAAAAGGGCCAATAATATCTATGGCCATTTTCTGAAACGGCCGAATAGGAATGTCAGCAGCCTGGATAGGCGCAGCATGTCGTGGTCCTCTAGATTTGACCTCCTGACATACCTTGCATGATCGGCAGTAAATACGAATGTCCTTATTGACAAAAGGCCAAAAGAAAGCCGCAAGGACTCTCGACTTCGTACGGGCAAAACCCATATGTCCAGCACATTGCGAGTCATGAGCATGTTGCAATATTTGCACTCTCATGCTCTTGGGAACAAGAATTTGCGAATGTGCCGACGTAGTCGAATCTTGTACCATACGTACAAGTACGCCGTTTCTCATTGCAATCCAAGATTTTCTATTTGTATCCTGATTCGGATCACCTTTCTTCGCAAGAACGAAGAATTTTTTTAAAGAAGGATCTTCTTCTTGCAATTTTATGAAAGAGTCACGAGTAATCACTAAGTGACTATCTTGGCTATCAACTTCATTATCACTATTCAGTGAAGTTTCGGGTGTTTGTAGAGCTTGTGCTCTTGTAACTACTGCATTTGTAGCTTGCATGTTATTATCTTCCCAAGCAGCAATCTGCTGTGGGGTACACTCCCTAACTCCGTGAATACGACCAATAATGAGGTCCGCAATAGGATTAGGTAAGAGACAAGCATGCACATCTCCAGTAAAGAAAGGAGTGGCAATGCGAATTACAGCAGTAGGATATTTTTCTAGAGTGCCGCCAAATGTGACACATTTAATAACCCTTCCCGTAGCACAAGATGGATCTACAAGCGATTGTCTAACACCAATAGTGGTGCATCCGGAATCGAAAAGTAGTGAGACCGGAGTATCATTAACAAGACCCTTATGTAGAATTAAAGAACCCCTCCCGTCATGCGCAACAGCAGCAGGAAGAGCGGGAAGTGGGTGACCACAACTCAAAGTAGTTATGGTACCCGGTTCGAATAAAGTACTGCATTGGGGGCATTTGTTTGCTCTCTGAAAGTCAAAAGCAGAACCAGTGACAGCGTCAAAGTTTTTACTATCAACAACATGATTACAGGCTCCCTCAGTTTCCTGTTGTACAGCATTAGCCTGCTGATATTTCTTTTTTTTGTGTTGAGATCTACCCCGACTATTATTACCTCTGAAGTTATCAAAGTTATTATTATCTCTGCAGTTATTATTGTCTCTATTGTAATTGTTATCCTGGTTCGAATTCCAGTTTCCACGATTACTATCATGTTCACATTGATGCGAACATCTATTTGTTTGGTTCTGAGGTCTTCGGCAGGAATAACCTCTATTACCATATCCTCTTTTGAAATGCCTATAATTATTAGGGTGATAGTAACGACCACTATCAGGTTGTCTCCAATTCTTCGAAGATGAATCACCATGAAATTGGTTTCCATGATTTTGACAGAAATTACCGCTACTCTTTCTATCAAAATTTTGTTGGAATCTACGAGCAAAGTTTTGACCATACGGAGCTGCCGAAGCAACTGGTAAACCTTCTTTCACCTTAGAGTTACCCATGGTTATGTGTGGGTGCGCAGTTACGTATTGGCAACAGAAATCTTCCATTTCTTTTATTGTTTTAGGTTTACGTTCATGAAGGAAAGCAAGGAAAGACTCATTGACAGACGACATGACTTTGTCTCTAAGTATTAAGTCCATAAGTCCTTCATAAGTTTTTTCCGTCTTAGATAGTTCAACCCATCGTGAGAAAGTAATGCGTATTCTTGCAATGAACTCGGAGAATTCAACTCCATTTTCAGGTAACATGTTTTTAAATTGTAGACGATAGCCGTCTTCGTTAAGCTGATATTTCTTTAACAAAGCGGCCCTGACAACCTCATAATTGTTCTTGTCAGGTTCATCCACCATATTTAATATACTTAGAGCTTTACCTGTCAGTATCCCTGATAACTGATAAACATATTTTGCTTTGTCTATGTTATGAGCTGTACATGCTTGTTCAAATCTGTCCAGATAGAACATTATGTCATCGCTGGAAGGACTAAATGTTGGTAACTTAATCTTAAAAGTATCATTATTAGCCTTACCAGAAGATGAACCCTTGTTTGAATCATTACCATTACTCATGCTCGTCAATTTCAATTTTTCCAACTCTAAAGCTAAGACCTTTTCTTCATGTTCCATTTTTGCTTTCTCTTTCCTCTCATCAGACTCTCTCTGTAATCTTCTTTCCTCAGCCTGAGCCTCTTTTTGAAGTCTTTCATTTTCAGCTTCTTTTTCAAGTCTTTTATTTTCAGCCTCTTTTTCAAGTCTTTTATTTTCAGCTTCTTTTTCAAGTCTTTTATTTTCAGCCTCTTTTTCAAGTCTTTTATTCTCAGCCTCTTTTTGAAGTCTTTCAGCTTCTAGCTGTAGCTGGAGTTTTCTTTCCTCAGCTTCTGATTCCCTTTTTTGTTTTTCCATTTCCATTTGGAATCTTTTTTCATCCACCTGCATCTGCAGTTTCTTTTGTTCAGCTTCCATATGCAGTTTCTTTTGTTCAGCTTCCATTGCTTTATCATATCGAGCAGTTGCAAATTCTTTAACTTATCACCAGTCTTCCCAAGCAATTTACCCTGCTCAATAAAGTGCTCAAATGTAGACATGATGAGTAATATATAAGTCCAAAACCTGAAATAATTAACTAATTTATTTCAAACCTAAGTGTAACAAGTCTTAATTAAGCACTTGTATATTCACATCACCTTATATTATCCCAGTCTCTGTGGGAAACAAGTCTCCAATCAAAGAACTTGTATATGAAATATCAACAATCAATTCTTGATCATAAGTGCACTTCTCATTCAATAGTGCACGACACTATTCATCATTCATTTATCATCAGTGTAGTAGTAACAGTGCATTAGCATAGCCCATTAACTAATTACTATAACTGTAAACAATGACTATGTAAACACATGCAGAATGTAAACATTGAAAATGTAAACAATACAAACAATGTAAACAATAACAATGTAAACAATAACAAAGATCAGCAACAATACAAAAACTTTCGCAGAAATCAACTAAAAATAAAGCAGAAATTAATGAAATATCACAAAAAATGTGACGATATCTGCGATAGAATTAAACAAAATACATGACACCACAGTGTATAAACAAAAATGTTGTATGAAACTAAATTATAGACAAGAGTAGGCTAACAAATACAAACAAATCAAAACAAAACTAAAGAATGCGAAATAATAACGAAAACAATATTAAAACATGTCATCACAGCTAACATAAATAGCAACAGAAGTCGCTTAGCAAATTCCAGTATTGGAAATTTGCAAACCTTACAGAAAACGCTCACAATAGACGACCTCTATGACGTGGCATAATCTAACGGAGACACCACCCAACCGAGAACCCGCTGAAATATAAACATATAAATATACGAATAACATATAAACATATAACATATAGAATGAGATGATACACAGAAGACTCAGCAGAAGTATAAGGGCACAGTTTACATACAAACAGGCCACTTAACTTATAGGCTTCCAATCGTAGAACAGCAGAAAAAACGGATGTCAATCAACGTCCTAAAGAGCGAAGCTCCAACGATGATGGCACATCTGAACTGCTTCCACTGCTAACACGATGGTACAAGAGCTTCTGAAATACTGTGTGTTGAGTTGTTTCGGCACTTGACCTTCTAATCCAAAAGTAAGTTGATGGAAATCGGTACTTGGCCTTCTTCAGAAAACAACCCGTTTCAACCGGCACTTGACCTTCACAAAAACGACAGCACTGGAACCTTGACAGCAGCAACTTGCTTGACTTGCGTAAAAGATAACAGCAGTCCGAGTTATCCGGCAACATGTAACAACGCCGGGTACTGTCAAATTCTTGTTTCCGTCAAAAAGTTGAAATTTTGACTTTTACCGGGCAACGCCGAGTACTTTGAAAATTTTGAAGATGTTGACTGTATTGAAGAATGTTAATTTCTTGAAGGATGCTGATGAATTCTTGTTGAAAATGAAGTGGGTAAGGGACCCCGTGTTTGCTGGTACCAGAATCAAACCAGCTTATGGCCACCAAATGATGCGTGATGCCATATGATGATGGATGGTATCCGCATGTCTGGTTTTGTGTGGTGTGCAGATGTGTTCAGTCAAAACAATGTTCATACAAAAATAACAGGGCAATCCACATAGGACGTCAGTAAACTCACGACGTATAAAGTCAATGATTCTTGTAACAGCTGTTGACGTTTTTCTTCATTATTTATTGTGGACGCCACAGTGACAAAATGGTTACGCGAATATGTAGACACATCAAACAGTCATTATCACAGCAACATTCAATACAGCAATAGACGGTAGACAGCATTACAATGATGAGTCAGATGCATGTTATATTTCATAGTGCTGTAAATGTAGTCAGGTGAAAAACTCCATCCCTTTCTATAACAGCCAGGAGATAACCAGATGTATGAGATCAGTTCACTCTCCTTAATCTGACTTCAGCAAGACAGACACGTCTGCCGAAGTATAAATAATGTCCTCAAAAAATATCCTCTAGATAACAAAGGTTTTTCAAACCTAGTTCAGGTAACCAAGTAGCAAGTAATAGTCCTTGGGACCTGCATCAACCGATGCAGCACAATACAGCGACATGTGAGCTAGGAAAACATCTCGTGACGACGACTTTCGAAGACAGGCTATGAACCAGAAATCGTTCACGACCAAAAATCGATAGAGTTAATGAAAATGTTAATTTACCTTGCCTTCCGGAAATACACAGAAATATTATGCCTCCCGGCATGTGCAAATACACTAGAGGTATTATCTCGAATAAACGAAATATCCATAAGAGGACTCTCACATTCCTGACAGAACAAAAAAAGCGGAGATCCCCTCTTCAACGAGGCATCTCTTTCGCCATTCCAAATCGCTCACTCCACTAGTGGTGGGCGGAAACCGATCGACCAAGAAGCAAGACAAGTCATGCGCAGTCCAGCGCAAAATGACCACAGCTCAAACTTAACTGCATTCGATACCAACGCGAGAAGACAAATGCTTACCGAGAAAAGTGACTATAAATTTCAAGCAGTTGTTGCCCTTGCGTTATAAAATAGATATTGTAATAAAATGATGTTGCGAGAATTTATCACGCAACAATGAGCTTAATAGATTGCCATTTGGATTGAAGAATGCGCCTAGTGTCTTCTCTAGAATGATGAGAAAATTGTTGGATGTAAACATTTCGGAGGAACGTAATGAATCCCTGAGTTGCCTCTTTGATTGAGGATATTCCGAATGTTTCATACAGGATAATAAGAAGATTATGGGATCCACTACGAAAACTCTGCTATCACCAGGTATATGTTATCTCCTCATAACGTACATTTTGAGGGAAATATAATATTCTCTGGACATGTCATTGCGCAGACTCAGAGAAAAGAAATGGTGAATACGGGTTGCGAAGCAGCATTAAGACAAGCACTCACACTTGCGGCTGTTCAGTAACATAACCGAAATATATTATTGGTTGTAGAAGTCTGAGGCAGATTTCATGAGTAGTGCCTACTCTGAATGGACCCAACTACATAAAACCATGATAGCACCACAGCAGAGTAAAGTCAAGTTGACTTACATTTATCTATGTGTATATAGAATAAAGGACTGACATGGGATGTCTGTTTTAAGAGGGGAGGAATATATGTGGTAAAGTGGGATGTTATAAATATTTATAGGGATTTAGTGTACTGACTGAGATGGAACCAGGAATCACAATCAATTTTAATTACAAGTTATATGTACAGAATTTCTCAATATGAATCTTGTAGTGACATGTATTTTTAATAGTATCCTATGTGTGTTAGTTGTGTAGTAGTAATATGAGGTAATACTGGTTTTGTTTTGTTCAAGCTCTGTTGGTATTTGTCATCATGACTTCAATAGTTTGTCTTTATTGGAACTAGTATTGGAGATGTTCTCAGTTCCTGATATTAAAACAATTTAATTCCCCTCTTAATGTTATTTTTACAATGTCGTTTTAAGATGGGGGTACATAATGTTGAGCTCAGCTGGCCACATCAGCTTATCTTGCGTGATGGCGGCAGGAAAAGACTCCTCTGCTCGATTTCTCCCCTGGGCTCTGGAGACACCTCACTGATAGCTAAATGGACCAAGGAGTATGCTGTCCGACTCTGGATTCAGCAAAGCTCTGACCAGGTGCTGCTCAATAACGTTAAGACCACAGTCCCACAATTCATGGAAATACACAGATACGTTGACTAGCAATGAATTCTGGCACAAATACTGGCACAAATTCCCATCTGCTTATGTTCCAGGCTTTTATTTAGCAAAAATATGAGCTGGCTTCAACGCACTGTTGCTTCATCAAGCTTATTTGAACTAGTGGTCTCGAACTAACGCTCTGAATTGTGTATATTCGCAGCTCTAACCAATGAAACCCTGTCCACACATCTTTTCAAAAAATACTCCTACTCCCGTTTCCCCTGACAACGAAAGATAGTATTTATAGTCCGACCAATCGTGTTTAGTCTTATATTTGTTGCGCTCCAATCAATTTGGAGTTAACATGGTAGGCTATTTCCGTACGTAAGGTTTTTTCAAACACGTTTAAAAAAAAATTTTATGAGCAGAAATGATTTCATGCTGTCAGGCATCCCCACTATTTTATTTTGGTTATAATTTGGTAATTCCTAGACTATTTGCGTAACGTTTTACATATTCTTTGTCAGCAAGCCCTAAGGAACCCAAATATACAAATTTAAAAGAGCTAAGTGGCTGCGTTCAAAATATGCAATTTCTTCTACCTCCTGTTTCGAAGATGTGCTGTCTGGGTACTGTAATGTTTTCAACGTAAACCCATCTAATGTTATCTTTTCTAATAAGCGTTTTTCAAGATTTTAAAACCTAACTCTGGGAAGGTTAGTGTTTTTATCACTGTCCGTCTGAAAAAAAGTTAGTGCATGTGGCCTTACACGCGTGATAGTAGTAATTGTGTATCGCGCGACGCGTGTTGGGTGTGTCCTTGTTTTCATTCGCCCCTCTCTCTTTCTATTTGAGTCCATCTGTTCGTTCGTTTTTGTAACGTAGTATAATTAATGTTAGGCTTAATTTAGGTCATTACGCAGTGTGCCTCTCAATGTTTTTCTTAGAAATGCAATACCCGTTTTAATGTGTTGTGGAAACGCTTGTATTTATGCAGTGGCTTATATTTAACGTGGAAACGTTCCAATTTGCAGACGAAGCATAAAACAAAGGGGATTTCGAGTACTGTCATTGTGACAGCACTGTTATTTTACCATTGCTCTTTTCTTTATTAGAATTTATTTGTTAGGCTTTATATTTACCTGATAATTTATATATGTGGATTAGAATATTTCACGACAATTGGTCCCATCACCCCTATGCACGTGTGGACAGGTAGCACAGACAGCCGAACATATTCTGCAAGACTGCCACATGCTTAGTCAATTGCGGACTGAACATTGGCCCACGGAGACACACATCCACACAAAGCTGTTTAGGAGTCTTGACGAACTTTCAACCACAGCAACATACATCCAGAAAACCGGACTTCTTGTGTAGACAGTATTAAACAACAGCGAACGAGAAGAAGAAGTTACTCGATACCAACAAGAACAGCGAAATCATAACATACAGCGGTAAATTGGTAGGTGACGTTGCTCTCGCGTTAGTGAAGGAAAAAGCAGCGTGGAAGGGAACTCTTCCTCTTGATGCTGGACCTAGTATTGTGAAGTCGCTAACACTTCACTCCCCTGCTATGGGACTACCTTTACCTTAACATCTTGCTCACCTGGTTTAAGAAAAACAAAATTATTTGCCCTAGGAAAAAAGAAAGTGAGAAAGTTTATTTAATCTATTGTCAATGATACTTCTGAAGTAGGTCGGTGGCTTGTGTGTTGGTTATCTTGACTACCGTATGTGCTTCAGACCTTCGTACCATCTCTCCATTTTTTTCGTGTCTCCTCCTCCTACAGTTATCATCATATCCCACGTTAATAACTATCTAAGTGTAACGTTCTGTAACGAAAACTTAAAATAACCCCATAAGCTTTTCGGGAAAATACGGAAAGCGAGTATCGCAACGCAAAAGCTAAATTGAACACAAAATTTTAAAAGTACTTGTAGGCCTTGCAATTTTTTCTTGGTGCATTGACCATCGACCGAAAGTTATGATAAGTTTAACTACAAAGATTCAAAAAGTTCAAATAGAATGGAAAAGAATGAAATAACCACATGAGAACTAATGCCTTCATCAGAAAATCCAACAGAACGAGCCCAACAAAATTATTTCCTCCACCATGTTTTGGCGGATTACTTTCTCGTAAACAGTCTTATTTCATTTCACGAAATGAAACTATTCGTTTTTTCTGTCTTTTAAAATAAATAATTATTATTACCTATTTATGCTGATTTGACCTTGTTTTGTCCCGATTAAGTCCTTGGTTGCGGGCATAAGGTCAGCTTTGTTCTTGCAATTCGTCATACATCTTACAACAGGTTTTATGTTAAACTTTACAGACGGATGTTTGTTAAAAGAAAATTAAAATTAGCAAGCTTGAACTGTGAACATTGCTCTACAAGTACTTTGAAGATGTAAATAACTGGAGGTCAAAGTCTTAGACTTAAAAAAAAACTGAAGAGGAGACATATGCTAATAAGAAAATTAATCAGCACGTTCCGGTAAGATTCTCTAACGCAGAAAGTCAAAAGCTTGATTCGATACCCTTATGTACGATCACGTATGCTCTGATAAGGAGAGTTTTGTATGCACAAAGATGAGACTATGAATGCAATCTCCACCAAACATGTAAGCTCACAGCATTTTACACGAGGGAAAGGAATGATACTGTTAACCTTTGGGGAGATATCACGGAAGATTAATTAGTAATAAATATATATATATATGATCTTATCATTAGCTCTTTTGTCTTGTAACCAAGGTGGTTGTTGATTAATCATTCTGTGTTGAACATTTTGTTATTTGTTTCCATGCTGGTCTGCCTTGTGCTAGATTTCGTGTCTCCGCAAAGATTTTTAACCTCGCCTCTATTAAATATTGTCTGCCCAACTTATCTTAAGTCTACCCTTTGTTCTCAGATCCCGAGATTGTACAGCCGGGGAAAGAAACCTACAAGCTTTGGGGGATCTACTTTCGAAACACTGAGTTCTATAAAGAAATACCATGATAAAATCAGGCCTGTTTTCCTGTTTGAGAGTCCTGTATTTGTAATATGGAATAAATGCAGTCGATATGGAACTTTCAGCTCTGACTGAGGATCTTTATTCTTTGGTTTGGTTTTGGTTTTAAGAAATATCTTCATTGCACAACGACAACGCCATCAGTGCTCCGATCTCCTCCTTTAGATCACACAAGGAGGATCTCAGCACAGTGCACGAACTCCGTAGCACTGGCGAGAATCCCAATGTGTGTAAATAGGAATCACACATTCTATAAATATTGTTGTGGTGGTTAGGTTTCTAATTTTGTAAATTTTGCAAGTCTGTGTTATACAAGCTTCCCAAAATTCATAAACCCTCCAACCCTGGAAGACTCATTGCTTCGGCCTGTGCCTGTCCTACCGAACAGATATCAGACTTCCTATACAGCGTTGCCCAGCCTATCGTAGAGCAGCTTCCTTCCTTTTTTAAAGGACACCAACCATGCCCTGACTACTTTTTTCCTCTATACAGCTTTCCCAAGACTGCGCCTACCGTTTATTTCTGAAATATATCTGCTCTCTATACACTTCTATTCTTCACATTGATGGTCTCCAAGCTCTCCGGTTTTTCCTGGACAAGCGCACCTACCCCTTTATCACTATAAGGACTCTCCTCCGTCTGGCAGAACTGGTCCTTCAACTCAATTCCTTTGAGTTTAACGGACAGTTCTTTGATCAAGTCAGTGGAGTCGCTATGAGCACCAAGATGGGTCCCAGCTAAGCCTGCCATTTCATGGGCTACCTAGAGTTTCAGATATGGCAGGAGTATCCTGGACCTTTTCCAGTTATGTAAAGTAGATACATCGATGATGGCATAGGTCTCACTGATACGCCAGAAGCTGACCTATCTAGGTTCATTGACTTCATCAACAACTTCCACCCTTGTATCCAATTCACCTCTCACATCTCCACTGTCTCTGTCAATTTCGTGGATATTATTGTCACCATCAATCTCCCCACCTTAACACTTCGGTGTACTATAAACCCATTGATGCACACAGTTACCTCTTGTACACTTCTTCTCATCCTCGGGCTTGTCTTGACTCCCTGCCTTTTTCGCAACTTCTCCGCCTCCGTCGGTTATGCCAAGACGATGACGACATTTTATGCCGAGCACAGGAAATATTTGACTTTTTCCGCAGGAGACAGTATCCGGAGGATGTTCTTACCTCTGCCGCAGAGCGTGTTCTCCCTATCTTACGTCTAGAGGCCCTCAAACCCCGCCACAAAACCTCCTTTGATAGAGTCAAGTAAATATTGACCTATCACCCTCACAGAGCTGCTGTTAAAAGGATCCTTTATCGCCACCTACATCTTCTCCAAGCTGACCCAGTGACACGGAAAGTATTCAGTGAGCCACACTTGCTGGCAAATAGACGTGATAAGAATTTGACGGACCTCCTGGTCCACAGCCGTTTGAAAACTGTCAGCAGTGGTCATTTTGGTACCCAGCCGTGTAACCGAACACGATGCAAGACATGCCAGTATATAATCCAAACACATACGGTGTCATTTCCTAATGCTACGTTCACCATAGCCATTTATGCCATTATATGCAAACGTTGCAAAATTACTTACATCGACCAAACAGGCACATGACTTGGGACCGATTCTGCAGACACCTCTACGACATCTCTCGGTTGGGATCCACACCTGTTGCCATCCACATCAATGGCCCTGACCACCACGGTTCCACTGACATCCAGGTGACAGCTATCAGATCCTGCTCCTCGGATGCGAACATTCGGTTCTGCCTTGAACAACGCTTCCTCCATCTTATGGGTTGCCTTAAACCTCATGGTTTGAACGCCCACATTCTTTTGTCTGAAGCGTTTTTTCAATCTAGTCCCATTTCTATTAAGATTTTAGTCACCCCTGATTTCCCTCTACCATTTATTTATTTGTCATATATATATATATATATATATATATATATATATATATATATATATATATATATATATATATATATATATATATATGTATATATATATATATGTATATATGTATATATGTATGTATGTATGTATGTATGTATGTATGTATGTATGTATGTATGTATGTATGTATGTATGTATGTATGTATGTATGTATGTATGTATGTATGTATGTATGTATGTATGTATGTATGTATGTATGTATGTATGCATGCATACATGCATACATGCATACATACATATATATATATATATATATATATATATATATATATATATATATATATATATATATATATATATATATATATATATATATATATATATATACTTTTATTTATACATTTTTATTTATTATTTTCCCTCTTCTCTCCCCATATTTATTCCCTTTTTAAAAAAAATAATATTTCTTTCCCCTCACTCAGTTTTCCAGTTCTTGTTTTCTTTATTTTTTATATTCATGCTTTGAATGTACGAGTACTATCCACTTCCGGTTTCCGGTTCAGTGACTGACATTTTATTTCCAAAATGTGACACACATGTCGTGAAACATTCTAAATCCACATATATAAATTAAAAGGTAAATGTAAAGCCTAACACATAAATTCAATAAAAGGAAAGAGAAATGGTTAAAGACCCGTGCTTTCCAATAGCGTACGCCTGTGTTAATAGAACGTCATGCTAGTTGAACAAGAAAACCCTTTTTTATGCTCAGTCTGCAAAATTGTAACACTTTCACGTTGATAGTAAAGCCTACTGCATCAATACACGCTTTCTACAATAAAACGTGTACTGTATTTCTAAGAAAACCTTGAGATAGACACACTGCGTAATGACCTAGATTAATATTCCATTAATTTCATTTTATACACTACGTTAACATAAACGAAAGGACAGATGGACTTAGGATAGAAAGAGAGAGGGCTGAACGGAGAAACGCATGCAACACTAACACGCGTCTCGCGATATAAAATTAATGCCACCCCAAGCGTAAGCCATGAAGCACTAACTTTTTTTCAAATAGACAGTGGAAAAAAAACACTACCAATACGAGGGTTAGGTTTAAAAACCTGTTTAATGCTTATTAGTAAACATGACATTATACTGTTTTATGTCTGAAAGGCTCACAGTACCGAGACACCACATCGTATCGAAGTGAACGGGAGGTAGAAGAAAATGCATACTTTGAACGCAGCCCCTTAGCCCCATTAAATTTATATATTTGGGTTCCTTAGGACTTGCTGAAAAAGAATATGTTAAGTGTTACGCAAATAGTCTAGGAATTAACAAATTATAGCCAAAAGAAAATAGTGAGGATGTCGGACAGCACCAAATCAGAATTGCACAGTGGCATGTTTTGAAACCACCATTTTACGGGAAATAGGCCACCATGTTACATCCTATTTGATTGGCGGGAAGTATATGTAAGGCGAAACATGATTAGTCGGACTGCAAATACTATTTTTGGTTGTTAGGGGAAACGTAGGAAGGATACATTTTTTCAAAAGCTTTGTAAACATGGCCCTATTGGCTAGACCCGTTGATATAGTCAATGAGGAGCGTCGGTTCAGTGCCACATTTTAAAATAAACTTACTAAGAAACAGTGCGTTGAGATCCAGATCATATTTTTCTAAATAAAAGCCTGGGACAGAGACAGATCGGAATTTGTGCCATAATTCATCGCCAATCAACGTATTTGTTTATTATTTCCATGAATTGTGGTAAGATTGACATATTTGATATCTTTTTGATGAAAATTGAATGTAAATTGATAATTTATGTCTGTACATGTGTGTGGTTCAGTAGCAAACATGAGGCAAAGCTTAGATATTGCTCCAACCTGAACAAAACTTGTCGGAGAAAAGTATAACTGCATGGAATTGCCAAACAGTACTGTGACACCTATCTTATTGTATAGAAGGAAATAATGCTGGAATTGCAGAGGCGTAGTTACCATTAAGGAGAAGAATACTGGTGTAAATTGTTTCAGATGAAGCTAGCAGTTGGCCTACCGCTCTGAACTCAGTGTTTGTTATGTATTGTGTTCAGTGTGGAAATAGATTGTAAATTAGTTCTGAAGTAGGAGGTACAACCTTCTTGTTTCAGGGACCGTGGTCCTAACTTATTGAAGCAGCACCTGGTCTGAGTTTTGCTGAATCCAGAGGCTGATAGCATACCCCTTGGTCCTGATAGCGACTAGTGAGAGGTCTCAAGAACACAGTGAAGCAAGTGAGCAGAGGAGACTGTTTCCTGCTGCCATCACAGAAGATAAGATTCTGCGGCCAGAGCAGCTCAATCCTATGTGCCCCTCTAAAATTGACAGTATAGTAACTAAAGAGGGACAATTAATTGTTTCAATTGACAGGAACTGTGAACTTTTCCCAATATGATTTCTACCATAAGCAAACACTTGAAGTCATGATGACAAACCACAACCTAGCTTGAAAAGCCAGTATTACCTCATAGTACTACTTCACAACTTACACACATATAATAATAATAATACTATATGTCACTACAAAGATTCTATATATAAATTGTGTACATATAACTTGTGATTACATTTGATTGTGATTCCTGGTTCACTTTGTAGTTGAATCAGGATATCTAATATTTGAAGGAATTAATACATATATTTTTAAACTTTAAAACTTGACTTATTAAGATAGTCTTATAGAGTGTTTTATGTGTGTGAGTGTCACATTGATGTAAAGAGTTGTGGATTAAACTAAATTGTTTATCTGTCTGTTGTTGTTGTGACTTACACTTCATCATTATCATAACCCTAGACATTCAACGTAGTCATCATAATATTCCAGAATAATTCTGACTGAGGTATAAATGTGGTAGCAAGTAAGGTGATCTGTAATACACCACACTTATTAGATACAGATACCTTCACAGCTGATCTCAGTCATTACACTAAGTCCCCTATAACTATTTATATCATCCCACTTTACCACATATATTGGGGTCTTGCTCCCGGGATATTGAACTTTCTCCTATTATATATATTGGGAATAATAAAAATTTAAAAGGTATTCTTGGGTGAAAATAAATAAGGTTGAGCTCTCAGTGCCTGTGGTTGTCCTTAGATATTTAGTTAGAGATTGAATTGTTTAGTTAGATATTGTTTACATTTGCCTGTTAGAAAATGGCCGACCTGGCAAAATTTCGATCTGCTTCTATGCAGGCTGCAAAAGAGTTAGGAATGGACGGGCAAGTTATGATTGCCTATGTCACTACGGAATGTGACAAATATATTGAACGTGAAGAAAGAAAATTTGAAGCCGAAAGAAGATTAGAATCTGAAAGATTAGAAAAAGAGGCTGAAAGAAAGTTAGAGGCTGAAAAAGAAATTAAGAGGCTGCAGATTGAGGCTGACAAAGAGGCTAAAGCATTGGAGGCAGATAGGGAGATTAAGAGGCTCCAGTTGGAAGAGAAAAAGGCTGAAAGTGAAGCAGAAGAAAAAAGATTGACTGCCGAAAGGGAAGACAAGCGATTGGCTGCAGAAAGGGAAGCCGAGGAAAGAAGACAGGCTGCAGAGAGGGAAGCAGAAAAGTAGGAGAAGAGATTACAAAGGGAACATGAGTTACGACTAAGGGAGTTTGAGTTTCAAGGCCATGCTCCTGAAAATGGTGCCAGTCCCTTTACCTCCGATGCTACTGCTAGTCAGGGAGTTTCAACCTCAGCTATGAATTTTCATTTAGATCATTTTGTTGAGAAAGACGATGATATCGAGAGCGATCTAAATAGATATGAACTATTAGCTACCACGTATGGGTTAGAGAGAGAAAGGTGGAGCTTAAAATTATCTCAAGGACTTCGTGGTGCAGCTTATGAAGTTTTTGCCAAAATGAGCAGAGGTGATCAAGAAAATTATGACTTGCTAAAGCAGGTTCTTTTGTTAAGATATGAAAAGAACGGAGCATTTTATAGGAAAAATTTTAGGAATGCTAAACTACTGTCAGGTGAAACCTATCACCAGTTCTCTGCACGGTTAGAGACATACTTGGAGAAATGGACTTCTCTGGGGAAAACCCAAGATCTTAAGGAAATGATCATTATAGAACAACTAAGAGAGTCCATGGCTCCAGACCTGAGAAAGTTTCTCATGGAACAAGGTGCAGAGAGACTGGGTGAGTTACTAAATGTTGCTGAAAGGTATCAGGCAGCTCAAGCAGAGGTATCAGGTAATAAAAAGAAACAGGTAGATAATTTTAAGGCACCACAGAACTTTAATAAATTTGATCCTAGAGATCATAACAAAAGTAAGCACCAGTTTGATAGGCCACGGTATGACAATAAAAATAAAACTCCACAATTCGATGAAAGGAAATATGATGAAAGAAAATCTTTCAACCAAGGAAGGAGGTGGTGTAAAAATTGTAAGATGAACAATCATGACACTGACCGTTGCAGAAGGACCCCTATAGTTATGGCCACCCTTCAGGTCAGGTCGACCTCAAGACAGGAGGAGGATATCCTGATAGATACCACTCCAGAAGAGATGAGGAAGGCACAGGCTGGGGATAAGACCCTCAAGCCTTGTTTCAGGAAATTGTCAACTTGTCATACAACTCCAGGCAAGTGAGATTTTTACATGAAAAACAAGTTGATTTACAGGAAGGCCGGAACTAGATCCAATGGTCACCCACAGTTGGTTCTTCCAAAGGCATATAGGGCAGACTTAATAAGGAGCCTACATGTAAAACAAGATGGGGACCATGAGAAAATTGGTACCATCATCCAAAAGGTGGCTCACAATTATTATTGGCCCAAGGCAAGGTGGGACATTGAGAATTTTGTAGAAAGGTGTAGCATAGCACATGAGGGAACACCCACAAGTGGGAACATTGATCAGGACCTGGACACGCCACGGGGCAAACTTAGGCCTGACAATACAAAGAAAAATAAATTTGATAAAGTGGACCAAATGGAATGGTAAGCCCCTTTTCATGGACAAGCTTCAATTAACTGTTTTACAATGGCCACTATGCAGAGAGTGCAGAAAGATGTCTTACCCCAGGATAAGCCGAAAATCCCTCAATCGGACTTAAACAAACTGGAGGAAGAGGATGTAGAGAGGAAATCTCTCATCAAGAATTCTAAGTGGGGAGAAAGCCCCAAGAAAAGAATTGGTAGCGGTCGTTTTGTGCATGATAATTCTGGGAAGAAAAATCATCACTATAGAGCTTCGAGTGGAAGAGACCATACCGGTGCATGGACAAATAGGTCCACAAAATTAAAGGTCCATATGAAGCGCTGTTAAGAACGTGGACTGATGAAAAGGCAGAGGAAAATATTACATCCTCATACCAATATGTGAATGAGCTGACCACTCGTTTAAAAACTGGCTGGAAACTTGCCAATGAAAATTTGAGACAAGCCAGGAAGAAACATGCTGCCTATTACAACAGGAAAGCTAAAGACAGAGATTTGGCTGTGCGAGAGAAGGTACTGCTTCTTCTACCCGGTAGTCAGAATAAGTTACAAATTGGATGGCAAGGTCCATATACAGTTCTAGAGAAGGTGTCTAGAACCAATTATAAGATAGATAAGAAGGGGAAAGAAAAAATCTATCATGTGAATCTCCTGAAGAAATATTTGGAAAGAGAAAATCAGGAAGAGACACACTTGTTGACCTTGTCCATTGCCATGGAGATGAAAAAGGAACCACTTTCATCATTGAATATCCATTACACCCCTGTGAGACAGCGGCACAGGATAAAATCAGTACACATTTAACGAAAAATCAGAAAGAAAGAGTGCAACAGGTTCTAGATAATCATACAGAGGTGTTAACAGACCGCCCGGGGCATACAAACTTATTGGAATATGATATGAAACTGATAGACCCCACACCTGTATGTATGAAACCCTATTCGATTCCTTTTGCTAAGGAGAAAGCTTTGAAGGAAGGGATAGACTATTTGTTGAAGGAAGGAATTATTTCACACAGTGAATCTTCATATAGTTCCAGTGTGGTGCTCTTAAGGAAACCCTCTGGAGAACATAGACTCTGTTTAGATTACAGGAGACTGAATGCTATCACAGAAGGACAGGTGGATCCATTGCCGGATACAAATCAGTTGTTTGCCAGGCTAAATAAAGCTAAATATTTCTCAAAAGTGGATCTGAGTAAAGGATACTATCAGATTCCAGTAAAGCCTGAGGTTAGACCATACCTAGCTTTTAGTACCTCAGAGGGACACTATGAGTTTAACAGATTGCCATTTGGATTGAAGAATGCGCCTAGTGTCTTCTCTAGAATGATGAGAAAATTATTGGATCCTCTGAATAACCCATGCATCACAAATTTCATGGATGATATCCTTATAGCAACATAAACATTTGAGGAACACACTGACTCTCTGAACATGCTGTTTAATAGACTTAGAGAAGCGAATTTAACAGCCCGACCAACTAAATGTTGCGTTGGATGTAAAGAATTAGAATTCTTGGGACACACAGTCCATCAGGGAAACATGACCCCTGACCCCAAGAATTTAGAGAAACTAAAGAAAGCCCCGAGACCACAAACCAAGAAAGACGTGAGATCCTTTGTCTCATTATGTGGTTTCTACCAAAAATATATCAAAAACTTTAATTCCATATGTGCACCGTTAACTGATTTGACACGTAAAGGACATCCAGATCGAATTACATGGACAGCACAATGTGAATTGGCTTACCAGGAATTGAAGGAAAAGCTCACAAGCAAACCTATTTTGAAATTACCTGACTTAAGTCAAGAATTCATTGTAAGGACGGATGCCAGTAATATCGGGTTAGGTGCGACCCTGTTACAGAAATCAGATGCACTGGATGGGGAATTATGCCCAGTGGCATATGCTAGCAGAAAGTTGAATAAAGCTGAAACCAATTACTCAACTAGCGAAAAGGAATGTCTTGCAGTAATATGGGCGATAAAGAAATTCAATATTTATCTGTATGGGAAGGCATTCAAGTTGCAAACGGATCACAAACCCTTGTCGTTTCTAGCGCAGGCTAGGCATGAAAATTCTAGGTTACTCAGATGGTCCTTACTTATGCAGCCATTTGAGTTTAGCATAGAGTATATTTCTGGAAAAACAAATCTGGGAGCGGATTTTTTAAGCCGCCATCCGTGTGATGAGAATCACCGTAAGCCCCAGAAATAATAATAAATTTCTCTATGTGTATATAGAAGTATAGACTGACATATAACGTCTGTTTTAAGAGGGGAGAATTAGTCGTGAAACATTCTAAATCCACATATATAAATTAAAAGGTAAATGTAAAGCCTAACACATAAATTCAATAAAAGGAAAGAGAAATGGTTAAAGACCCGTGCTTTCCAATAGCGTACGCCTGTGTTAATAGAACGTCATGCTAGTTGAACAAGAAAACCCTTTTTTATGCTCAGTCTGCAAAATTGTAACACTTTCACGTTGATAGTAAAGCCTACTGCATCAATACACGCTTTCTATAATAAAACGTGTACTGTATTTCTAAGAAAACCTTGAGATAGACACACTGCGTAATGACCTAGATTAATATTCCATTAATTTCATTTTATACACTACGTTAACATAAACGAAAGGACAGATGGACTTAGGATAGAAAGAGAGAGGGCTGAACGGAGAAACGCATGCAACACTAACACGCGTCTCGCGATATAAAATTAATGCCACCCCAAGCGTAAGGCATGAAGCACTAACTTTTTTTCAAATAGACAGTGAAAAAAAAACACTACCAATTCGAGGGTTAGTTTTAAAAACCTGTTTAATGCTTATTAGTAAACATGACATTATACTGTTTTATGTCTGAAAGCCTGACAGTACCGAGACACCACATCGTATCGAAGTGAACGGGAGGTAGAAGAAAATGCATATTTTGAACGCAGCCCCATTAGCCCCATTAAATTTATATATTTGGGTTCCTTAGGACTTGCTGAAAAAGAATATGTTAAGTGTTACGCAAATAGTCTAGGAATTAACAAATTATAGCCAAAAGAAAATAGTGAGGATGTCGGACAGCACCAAATCAGAATTGCACAGTGGCATGTTTTGAAACCACCATTTTACGGGAAATAGGCCACCATGTTACATCCTATTTGATTGGCGGGAAGTATATGTAAGGCGAAACATGATTAGTCGGACTGCAAATACTATTTTTGGTTGTTAGGGGAAACGTAGGAAGGATACATTTTTTCAAAAGCTTTGTAAACATGGCCCTATTGGCTAGACCCGTTGATATAGTCAATGAGGAGCGTCGGTTCAGTGCCACATTTTAAAATAAACTTACTAAGAAACAGTGCGTTGAGATCCAGATCATATTTTTCTAAATAAAAGCCTGGGACAGAGACAGATCGGAATTTGTGCCATAATTCATCGCCAATCAACGTATTTGTTTATTATTTCCATGAATTGTGGTAAGATTGACATATTTGATATCTTTTTGATGAAAATTGAATGTAAATTGATAATTTATGTCTGTATATGTGTGTGGTTCAGTAGCAAACATGAGGCAAAGCCTAGATATTGCTCCAACCTGAACAAAACTTGTCGGAGAAAAGTATAACTGCATGGAATTGCCAAACAGTACTGTGACACCTATCTTATTGTATAGAAGAAAATAATGCTGGAATTGCAGAGGCGTAGTTACCATTAAGGAGAAGAATACTGGTGTAAATTGTTTCAGATGAAGCTAGCAGTTGGCCTACCGCTCTGAACTCAGTGTTTGTTATGTATTGTGTTCAGTGTGGAAATAGATTGTAAATTAGTTCTGAAGTAGGAGGTACAACCTTCTTGTTTCAGGGACCGTGGTCCTAACTTATTGAAGCAGCACCTGGTCTGAGTTTTGCTGAATCCAGAGGCTGATAGCATACCCCTTGGTCCAGATAGCGACTAGTGAGAGGTCTCAAGAACACAGTGAAGCAAGCGAGCAGAGGAGACTGTTTCCTGCTGCCATCACAGAAGATAAGATTCTGTGGCCAGAGCAGCTCAATCCTATGTGCCCCTCTAAAATTGACAGTATAGTAACTAAAGAGGGACAATTAATTGTTTCAATTGACAGGAACTGTGAACTTTTCCCAATACGATTTCCACCATAAGCAAACACTTGAAGTCATGATGACAAACCACAACCTAGCTTGAAAAGCCAGTATTACCTCATAGTACTACTTCACAACTTACACACATATAATAATAATAATACTATATGTCACTACAAAGATTCTATATATAAATTGTGTACATATAACTTGTGATTACATTTGATTGTGATTCCTGGTTCACTTTGTAGTTGAATCAGGATATCTAATATTTGAAGGAATTAATACATATATTTTTTAAACTTTAAAACTTGACTTATTAAGATAGTCTTATAGAGTGTTTTATGTGTGTGAGTGTCACATTGATGTAAAGAGTTGTGGATTAAACTAAATTGTTTATCTGTCTGTTGTTGTTGTGACTTACACTTCATCATTATCATAACCCTAGACATTCAACGTAGTCATCACAATATTCCAGAATAATTCTGACTGAGGTATAAATGTGGTAGCAAGTAAGGTCATCTGTAAAACACCACACTTATTAGATACAGATACCTTCACAGCTGATCTCAGTCATTACACTAAGTCCCCTATAACTATTTATATCATCCCACTTTACCACAACACATCAGGGAGTTTCTCTTTTTTTTTTTAAGTTTTATGTTTCCCACTTAATTCTCACTCTCTTTCCCTTCTGTTCTGTACTTGTCTGCCCCTGACCAAGGCCTTGTAACAGCACGGTATGGTTTTTTCTTTTCTTCTAGTAAGACGTATTACAATTTGTTTGTTTGTTTTTTAATGGGGTTTTTTCATTCTAAATTTTGCCAGGGCAGCGGCCCTATGGCATACTCTTTACGATTTCCAACTGCCGTGGGATTTTTAACGTGAGCAACTTGCACACGAGATCTCCTATTTTTCGCCCTTATCCGAGAAGGCTAGGCGTCCGATCTTACTACCGGGGAGACCGGGAAGAAGGGGGGGGGGGAGGAGGGGGGGGGGGGTATGATATCATAAAGACCATTCGTTCGTTAAAAAATGTCCCAAAATTATATTCCCTCTACTTAGAATCGAACCTGGTACCTTTAGAATTCTAGGCGGAAGCCATACCTCTTAGCCACTCCGACACCTGTATTCTTTAATTCCATCAATACCAGCTGTGGAAAATTCATCATAAACGATATTTTATCGAATGTTAACTTCACTTCAAAGAAAATATCACTCCCCATATTCCCGAATAAACTAAATTTGGGTAAGACAGACTGTGTATTTTCACTAGGAATGCGGAAATGTATTGTATATATACTGTTCAAAAAAAGAAACGCAACTTTTTTGGTGTTACTTTTATAAAAGATAATTGCTGATTGGACATCAGTCAACCTATCGACTGTGTCCACCTGGTCATTAACTTCTCGTGGTTACCTGAATTGTACTCACCTCATGATTTGTGAGGTCATGAAAGAGGTCAAGGTCAAAACAACATTTTTGACAATAACTCGTGACAGGTTCATGAGAATCCCGTGAAACTTACTGAACACAAAACTCTCTGACCATATTATTGAATGCCCATAAAAGATTGACGCTCCTCGAATAAATTCAGTTGAAAATTCAATGCGCAAGTATGGCTCATCTCACTACAGAACAACGACTCATCATCATTGGACGTTTACAGACCGGACAGTCACAAAGTGTAGTGGCCAGACAATTTAATGTGGTTAAAAGCACCATTAGTCGCCTTTGGAGGCAATTTAAAAAAAACTGGCTCAGTTGCAGACCGGCCGCGCAGTGGAAGACCCAAAGTCACAACTCCTGCCAAAGACCGCTTCATACGGCTGCGTCACCTCAGGAATCGACTTGCATCTGCGTCCTCCACAATCCAGTCAATGTCAGCAGCTCG
The DNA here is from genome assembly GCA_024509875.1 of Oreohelix idahoensis. NCBI lineage: Eukaryota > Metazoa > Mollusca > Gastropoda > Stylommatophora > Oreohelicidae > Oreohelix > Oreohelix idahoensis. The sequence continues at coordinate 54,029 of JAMPIV010000358.1, forward strand.
TCGAATTTCAGATCAAACGGTCAGGAACCGGCTGCACGACTCTGGCCTTTGGGCTAGAAGACCCCACAGAGGTCCTGTTCTTACGGACCGGCATCGCCAGAACTGACTGCAGTGGGCGAACCAGCGTCGTCAATGGACCGTTGGGAATGACTGGAGACGGGTTTGGTTTAGTGATGAACCATTTTTTGTGCTCCAGCCACACGATAGACGAAGAAGAGTTTACCGCAGAGTCCATGAGCGCTACGCCCAGAACAGCGTTGATGAGGCTCCTCCACATGGTGGTGGAGGTGTACTGATGTGGGGGGCGATCAACTTCATGGGAAGAAGTGACCTGGTGCAAATTGAAGGACGCCTGAATGCCCAGCGATACGTCGCTGAAATTCTTCGTCCTCACGTCCTTCCACTTCTGGCTGCAAGAGGGTCGATTTTTCAGCAGGATAACGCTTGACCTCATGTGGCACAACTCACCACCCAGTTCCTCGCTGACAACGACGTCCAGACCATTCCGTAGCAAGCCATGTCATCAGACATGAACCCCATAGAACACTTATGGGATGAACTCGACAGACGACTCCGCCAGCGAGACGTGGCTCCATCCAATCTCCGACAGTTGTCTCTTGCACTGCGGGAAGAGTGGGCAGCCATCCCACAACAACAGATCCAACGGCTAATCGGATCCATGTCAAGGAGATGTCGTTCTCTGATAGAGGATAGAGGAGGCCATACACCTTACTGAAACGGAGGCCTCAGTCGTAAGAATAAAAGTCCAAACCAAATTTAATGAACATCATTTCATTTTTAACGTCTGAAAGTTTCTTCATGCCAAGATTGAAACATTAATACCGTAAAATAAAATTTTGGTACAAGTTTGAAATTTGGTGTCCATTAACACTGCAATAATGTTGCGTTTCTTTTTTTGAACAGTATAATTGTGGGGATATCGCGCGTTTAAGTATCGCAGCTGAGATTCAAAGATGTGTGCAGGAGAGACATTAAGGACACAGGACATAAATCCAGCAACCTGGAACGATGAAGCTGCCGATCGCATCAAGTGGCGATGCTATCTACGGCATCACCTCAGATTGGGCGAAAAGAAGCTCTCACAGCAAGCAAAAGAGCGGAGAAAACGTCGAAAGGAACATCAGGGAAATAAACAGTTGAAGGCAATCACATCAGGGGTGCATTCCCAAAGTCAGCTATGACTGAAGGGGCTATTGTACGTTTCGGCGGGAGAAGGCTAAACAGAAATTTCCCTGGATTATAATTCTTAACAGCCCCCCCCCCCCCCCCCCCCCCCCCCCGACACCTTTTATTTCGGTCACCAGAGATCTACAAAGTCATCCCTTGTGACCTACCGGATTGACATGTTACCGACACCTGCTTTAGAGTTATGGGGCTAACCCCTTTGATATTGATAACTGACTAATCAGATCCACTATCACTGAAGTGTCGGGGGTGCTACTATTGCTAGGAAATCTTTATTTGGCTTACACCAGCACTTTGTGACCATATGGGGACTTTAAAAAAAAATATTACACAGGTTTCCTTACAAATTGCTTCGCTGGTTTGTGAAACACTTGTGGCAGTGCAGTTATTTGTGCGCAGGTCGCGGCATCAAATAGTATCATGTAGCCGGGCTGTGTTTACGGCATCAATGAAAGAATGTGTGTGTGTCCGTCAGCTGATCGGGTCAGTTCAGTTAATGGTTGAGTGCAGGTAAATATTTTGAAGAGCGCTAACTCTTGTACGTTTCTTGGTTCAAATCGTTACAGGCCTGTCCGCCTGAGATGGAAATTCTTGACCTTATTTTATTCTTCCTTCCCAGAGTTCGTTCATACCCTTTTTATGTTTAGTGAAAAGCAATCTCGTATAATGGTTTTGTCAAAAGTATCCAACTGTAATATTCCAACGAAAACTCAGCAATGTAGAAAAAAAAAATATAGTTTATTAACGTGATTTGGAACAGCAATGTCATTGGCACAATAGTGAAATACTTGTCTTTCTTACACAAAGTAGTGAGTATCCAAAAATGAAAATGTAAATCCACAGGAATAATATATCTAATAGAGTAAAATACAAACTTGTCTACTTAAAAATACTTGTCTAACCTGAACAAAACTTGTCAAGTTAAAAACAACTTGTCTTGATAATCTCAAAGACGAAGTTCTGTAAAAAAAAAATCCTCTTGCCTAACGAATCCTAAAATCTGTACAAGCCCTCTCTATCGCCCATGTCTCTCCTTCATATATAGCCCACTCTTTTTTCCCTCCAATTTTCACACGATGCTTTATTTTTCACACGATACTGTCGTAGATTTTTGATAGGAGAATTAAGACTTGGGTTGGTCCCTTCTGAATAGGTTTGAATAGGTGATAGACACAGTGAGAGTTAGTAAAAAGAAATAGAATTTCCACAAGTGAGATGATAGACTGTGATAAAGAGGCTGTCTCTGAAAAATCGAGGAAATCTTCTCTCTTTCACCTATCCTCTACGACAGCTTTTAATGCGTCAGACAGTCTAAACACATATATATATATATATATATATATATATATATATATATATATATATATATATATATATATATATATAATATATATATATATATATATATATATATATATATATAATATATATATATATATATATTCTACTCACGGGCACGCACATACACGTGACGACAGTTAAACACACAGACGTGGGAAACCTATAACAATGAATATATATATTAGAACGAGCTGACCAACGCACTGATTTAGTTCAAGAGAGATTTTTATTATCATCAAAAAAATCTTCTCACAACACCTAAAAAAAATACATCAAGGAAAAACATATACAAATAGTCATAAAATTCAAGAAACTGCTACAAGGATGATAGCCCCGTTATACTCTGCCCTCTAGGTTTAGCCCACATTCCCGTTAGGAGAAAGATGATGGCCCAAAGAGATACAGATACATATGATTAGGGTCTAATATTGTCCTTCAAAAGGAACAATTTAATTAAGCAGCCAATCTTCCGTAAGGAGATTATAAAGTGGGGTGAATCAATAGTTATCAAAAAAAAACTCACTCGGTCCACTTTCACTCGGTTCTTTCATCAGGGTACCCTGGCACACGTGCTTACCTATCTGTACCGATGGTTCGCCGTCTGGCGCAACCTTAAGACACTTCTCTACAGTGAATCTGGATTCTTTGGATAAAGCAAATCCCAGCTCTGCAAATACAGGGTTCTTCCACTGTTTTCGGGGAGCGTTTACTTCACCAGTTAAATTTTAGATTTACTGTTAATGTCACTTGAATCAGGTTTGTTAAGCAAGTTTAAACGTGCACACAGAGTTCAGAAATACGAGGATTCCCTTAATTTGGAAAAGATGACCAGTGGACAACTGCTCTCAACAGATAGTCTTGGTTCACTATCCACTCTTTCAATAGTGTCGGAGAATGTTAATGTTATTTCTTGTAATTATTCTCGTCGCCAGGTAGCATGTACAGTTAAATTTGTGGAGCAATATGAACTGGCTCAGAAGCCCAGTATATATTTCTAGTCTTTAGAAACCGTTAGTAGGATTGGTATTACTGTCTATCTCTGATGGCACATGCACTGTCAGACCAGTGTTACTTGGAAAAAACCCACGTGGTTAAAGATAGGAAATGTCTATGCTTCTCACAAGTATGTCTCTTTACTAAACGCCGGCAAGTTGGGTTCACCCCAGTATTCACTGAATGAAAAAGAACAACATATAATATAATATACATAATATGTACTCGTTATAACTTACATTTTAAACGGCAAGCCTACAGCTTGACTTATATTTAAAGCTTCCCGTGAAATAAGTTATATAAAAAAATCCCTCATCATGAATTAGGAATATCTGCGTATTTCCGTCACCACTCATGATGCATCTAGCATTTATAAGTTTGTTTAGAAAAATACACTTCGCCTGAGTATTAGCAGTTAAATGCAACTGATTTAATAGCCGAATGGGTTTAGCTAGAAATTTATAATTTATCTTGCTTTCCACTGTAACTCGTCGACTAAAGAAATAACAACTATTAAAATAATCACTCTGCACACAGAACTAGTTTAGAATGAAATAGGCGATTAAACACTTTATCACTTCACAAAATACTAGATATACTAGATATAATATTTTACCTCACACAGAACTACGTATCACAACGAAACTGAGAGACATCACTTATAAGTTTAAGTGTTCTAGAACGAAGTGACCACGTCTACTGTAAAATGGAGAATGAGTGAAGTTAGTTTCAAACTCGGGCCAATATCTTAAAATTAGACAAAAGCCCCAACTTATTTCGCAAACGAAATAATCTCCCCTATTACGTGTAAAACACCTTACGTCACTTAGCGCATGTCGTAACTGCCATCAGTGACCGAGAGTACGCGTGTGAGTTTCAAATCTCAGACAGCCCGTCTGCAGTGCGGAGCGATTTTTCACGCTACGCCGGGCTATTCTGACGAAAAACTCTCATGCGTTGCTGCAAAATGTAGACAATCCGTCTGCCTGCCATGTCCGACGGAGCGAATTCTCACACCCCAGGCCCAGAAATCTGGTCGGGCAGCGCTCTGACCGGGAAAACTGCAGACGAATGTCTGGCGAGAACCGTATGTTCACAGCTATCATTCGACCTGCAGAGACTGACATCTACGTAATACCATAACTAGTGCGATTCTCAGTTTTTGAGAAAAGAAACTACGTTAAGGATGGGGAAGAAAATATATATCTCGCAAACGAATGGATGCGAAAAAATACAGGAAAATGTAAAGAAATATAGAGGATACGGGTGAAAGAATAGGAAGAGGATAATAGGCAATTTAATGATCATAACCTATGTGACAGAACGTCCCCCCTTTAAGATATGGAAGCACTCCATGTCTACGTTATGGAATTAAATTTCCTATAACCGTAGCTTCGGGGTGTCTGTTTCTTCTTCATTCCCTCCATCTCTCTCCAATTCTCTCAAGTCTCTTCCCCTCCATGAAAGAGCGTCGCCGCTTCTCTCTCCAATTCCTAGATGGTGGAGGTTGGACTGGTTTTTCCTCAGAGATTTAATTGTTTCCGGTAGGGAGTAACACCAAAAACTTTCTCTCCTGCTTCCAGTTCTCTCTCTTTCGCGACTTTCCTGTATCGGTTAGCGTGCTTTGTGCGTGCTCGCTTAAAGTTAGTCGTTGCTAGGTCCCACCCTAGTTTCAACCTTTCCTTTAAAACCGACCCATATTTACTTGCTGAGACAACTGTCTCATCTGCCTTCTCGTCTGTCAGAGACTGAAGTAAGGCTTCAAGTGGCCCCTTAATAGGTCTGCCGAATAAAAGCGTGGCTGGCGGAAATCCTGTGGAAGTATGAGGAGATTCTCTGTAGCCAAATAAAGCTGCAGGAATACAAAGATCCCAATCTTCAGGTTTCACTTGTGCCAGTTTACTTAGCATCATGTTGAGGTTTCCATTAGCACGTTCCACGAGCCCATTTCCGGCCGGAGTATAAAGCTTTGTGTGGATGTGTTGGGTCCTCAAGATCTTAACGATCTCATCCATCAACAGGTTTCGGTATGGAGATCCGTTATCCGTCAACACTTGTTGAGGGAATCCCAACCGAGTGAAAATCTGCACGAGGGCTTCTGCGCCATGCTTGGCATCTGCGCATGTTAGCGGGATAGCTTCTGCCCATAAAGTGCATGTATCGACTAAGGTCAGGATGAACCTGTTCCTTCTTTTAGTCCTGTCGAAAGGCCCTAAAATGTCGATCACAACCCGTTCGAATGGTGTTCCCATTATTGGCATTTCACCCATGTGGACTGGGGGTGGCCGTTGCTTGGGTGGTACACGTTGGCACTGGGCACAGGATTTGACGTACCTGATAATATCAGTGTTTACTCCTGGCCACCAATAATGAGTGGTTATCCGTTGGTTTGTGGCGTTCTGTCCCATATGTCCGCTGAAGGGAAGAGAGTGCCCCATTTCTAGGATTTGGCTTCTGTACTGTTTTGGTACTAGGAGCTGGTTGTACCCTTGGTCAGGCTTGCCCGTTCTGTGATAAAGTACGCCATCCTTAGAAAAAATGTCCCCGTGCTGTCTGGGTTCCTTAGCCATGGGCAGTTTCCTAAAGCAGGGTGCCAAAGTAGGGTCCATGTATTGCGCTTCTTTAAGTTCCATGGGTAACAAATTAGGCGCAGGCTCCCGTTCCTTTTTGGTTTGCCCTCTTGTAGTTACTGCTGCCACAATCGGCTCTTCCGGTTTCCCAATACACACGTATCTCCCGCCGAGTATGACTGGGTAGATGGGATCATCCATAAAAACTGCTTTGATCATGCCTCTGACAAAATCAGAGTGGATCTCCACCAATGCGATGGGAAGCGCTGTAGGTGCATCACTCTTACGAACTCCACAAAATTGGACGGTCTCTGCTGTCTTTTGACCGGGTTTGACCAGGTTTCTGGCGACAATGCAATCATAAGAAAGCCCCGTGTCAAATAAGCAAGAAGTTTGAGAACCGTTCAAAGTAACAGTACCTCGCGTTGAGGGTCTATCCCCAACAGGTTGGGAATCACTGTCAATAATTCCGCCTTGCGAGACTGTTAATAAGCATCCGATGCGTTTAGGCTCGGTGTGCTCGGTCTGATCATATGTCCCGTGCTCAGGGGTTCTCCCTTTGCCACCTTGACCTTTCTGGCCACGCTGCCATGAAGGGCGGTCGGGTTGATCAGACTGTTTGGGGTGGTTGGGGTACTTGTTCTTGTAGAACTTGGATTTTTCCGGAGGGGGGTTTTGAGGTCTAGTTTCTCTGTGATTATTCTGATTAGAAGCCTGAGAAGATTGCCCTAGATTATTTTTTCGAAAATGCTCCTCTGTCGGTTTCCGTTTTGTGGCCGGTAGTTCAGCCAGCGCATTTTGATAACGCTCAGACTTCTCTAAGATGTCTCCGAGCTTTTCTGCACCCTGCTCAGCTAGAAATCTCCGGGTATCTGCAGACAATGTGTTCTTTATTTGTTCTGTTAAAACAAATTCCTCAAGACCTTCATAGGTAGAGGGGAGCTGCGAGAGCTCTAAGCACTTTGTCAGATATCCCTTCAAACGAGATGAGAACTGCTGAAAAGTTTCATAATTCTCCTTCCTGCTGTTGCGAAACAGTTGCAAAAATTTTCGCGCGTTCATTTCAAAGCGCTTCAGTAACGCTTTCTTCAACAAATCATAGTTGTCTTGTTGGCTGCTTTCCAGTTTGGCGTAAACATCATAAGGAGAACTTTTTAAAGCCTGGGAAAGCTTCATATTCCAACGCGACCTTTCCAAACCGTACAGAGTTGCAATTTTCTCAAATTTTTCTAGATACGTGTCAATCTTCTCGTTTGGACAAGGGAAAGACTCTAGCGGAAAAGACATAGCAGTGAGATGAGTAGATTGAGTATTGGCAGGATCAGTTAAGGAAGAATGAGGAGAAGACTCTCCATTGCTGGAGGTAGAGGCAGCACCACGACTTTGGAATTCTAGAGTTTTGAGAGCTAACTCGTGCTGTCTCTGTTCCCTCTCCTTCTCCTGCTGTCTCTCCTTCTCTCTTTCCTCATGCTGCATCCTGCGAATTTCCATTTCCTCGTCCATCTTCTTCTGCTCTTTCTCTGCGGCCGCTTTTTCCTTCTGCCCTGCATCATATCTCTCAAGTTCGTCCCTGACAAAAGCTTTCGCTTCTTCGCCTTCCAGTCCCTCCTCTCTCGCTTCGTCCCTGAGGAGTTGTCTAAGCTTTGCCCTCTCGGCCATATTAAGTCAGTTACTGAGACTTAGTGGAGAACGAAAAGAGGAAAAGGATACACTGATTCCTACCACTTACGAGAAAATACCAAATAAAATATGATATGCTTAACCCTGGGATACCTCCTCCAAAATAAAATCTAACTATCGCTGCTATTAATCGGCAATAACGCACCTAATGCAAACACGACTACGCCAACTAAATGGTAGTTAAGATTAATTCTGAAAAATAAGTTGCTACAGTGGAAAACAAAATTATTATTGCAAAAATTTTAAGAGAAAAATAATCCCTTAATTTTAAAATCCACTATAAGTTCGCCCCTGAAGTCAGATCGGGTAAGGGAGGCAATTAATCTGGACAAAAAGGGTCCGAAACGCACTCCTAACTTAATTCAAACACCGTTCTGCCTCAGTACCCAGTGAATGTTATACACTCACCACTTTACCAGCGTTTAGTATTACAAATCAACAATTAACATATATTCCGACAAAATCCACCTGTAACTCAAATGTATATTATTCAAATGCTGTGGAAAAAACTTATCAGTTTGTGTGGTCTGCACACCCGAAAACAGATCGTTAGTCTAGGGGATAAATTATTTAAAGATATAACAACTCACAAGACATCAAACTCTTACTCTATTACAGAATAAAGAATCTTAAGTTCAAAATCCAGATAGACGAGTCCACATTTGTCGTACTCGTCTTCCTATTCTAAGTTCAAAAATCCTTCGGACGAGACCACATTTGTCGTACTCGTCTTCCTATTCTAAGTTCAAAAATCCTACGGACGAGAACACATTTGTCGTAGATTTTCGATAGGAGAATTAAGACTTGGGTTGGTCCCTTCTGAATAGGTTTGAATAGGTGATAGACACAGTGAGAGTTAGTAAAAAGAAATAGAATTTCCACAAGTGAGATGATAGACTGTGATAAAGAGGCTGTCTCTGAAAAATCGAGAAAATCTTCTCTCTTTCACCTATCCTCTACGACAGCTTTTAATGCGTCAGACAGTCTAAACACAGATATATATATTACGTATATTTCTATCTACTCACGGGCACGCACATACACGTGACGACAGTTAAACACACAGACGTGGGAAACCTATAACAATGAATATATATATATATATTAGAACGAGCTGACCAACGCACTGATTTAGTTCAAGAGAGATTTTTATTATCATCAAAAAAATCTTCTCACAACACCTAAAAAAATACATCAAGGAAAAACATATACAAATAGTCATAAAATTCAAGAAACTGCTACAAGGATGATAGCCCCGTTATACTCTGCCCTCTAGGTTTAGCCCACATTCCCGTTAGGAGAAAGATGATGGCCCAAAGAGATACAGATACATATGATTAGGGTTTAATATTGTCCTTCAAAAAGAACAATTTAATTAAGCAGCCAATCTTCCGTAAGGAGATTATAAAGTGGGGTGAATCAATAGTTATCAAAAAAAACTCACTCGGTCCACTTTCACTCGGTTCTTTCATCAGGGTACCCTGGCACACGTGCTTACCTATCTGTACCGATGGTTCGCCGTCTGGCGCAACCTTAAGACACTTCTCTACAGTGAATCTGGATTCTTTGGATAAAGCAAATCCCAGCTCTGCAAATACAGGGTTCTTCCGCTGTTTCGGGGAGCGTTTACTTCACCAGTTAAATTTTAGATTTACTGTTAATGTCAATTGAATCAGGTTTGTTAAGCAAGTTTAAACGGGCACACAGAGTTCAGAAACACGAGGATTCCCTTAATTTGGAAAAGATGACCAGTGGACAACTGCTCTCAACAGATAGTCTTGGTTCACTATCCACTCTTTCAATAGTGTCGGAGAATGTTAATGTTATTTCTTGTAATTATTCTCGTCGCCAGGCAGCATGTACAGTTAAATTTGTGGAGCAATATGAACTGGCTCAGAAGCCCAGTATATATTTCTAGTCTTTAGAAACCGTTAGTGGGATTGGTATTACTGTCTATCTCTGATGGCACATGCACTGTCAGACCAGTGTTACTTGGAAAAAACCCACGTGGTTAAAGATAGGAAATGTCTATGCTTCTCACAAGTATGTCTCTTTACTAAACGCCGGCAAGTTGGGTTCACCCCAGTATTCACTGAATGAAAAAGAACAACATATAATATAATATACAGAATATGTACTCGTTATAACTTACATTTTAAACGGCAAGCCTACAGCTTGACTTATATTTAAAGCTTCCCGTGAAATAAGTTATATAAAAAAAATCCCTCATCATGAATTAGGAATATCTGCGTATTTCCGTCACCACTCATGATGCATCTAGCATTTATAAGTTTGTTTAGAAAAATATACTTCGCCTGAGTATTAGCAGTTAAATGCAATTGATTTAATAGCCGAATGGGTTTAGCTAGAAATTTATAATTTATCTTGCTTTCCACTGTAACTCGTCGACTAAAGAAATAACAACTATTAAAATAATCACTCTGCACACAGAACTAGTTTAAAATGAAATAGGCGATTAAACACTTTATCACTTCACAAAATACTAGATATAATATTTTACCTCACACAGAACTACGTATCACAACGAAACTGAGAAACATCACTTATAAGTTTAAGTGTTCTAGAACGAAGTGACCACGTCTACTGTAAAATGGAGAATGAGTAAAGTTAGTTTCAAACTCGGGCCAATATCTTAAAATTAGACAAAAGCCCCAACTTATTTCGCAAACGAAATAATCTCCCCTATTACGTGTAAAACACCTTACGTCAACTTAGCGCATGTCGTAACTGCCATCAGTGACCGAGAGTACGCGTGTGAGTTTCAAATCTCAGACAGCCCGTCTGCAGTGCGGAGCGATTTTTCACGCTACGCCGGGCTATTCTGACGAAAAACTCTCATGCGTTGCTGCAAAATGTAGACAATCCGTCTGCCTGCCATGTCCGACGGAGCGAATTCTCACACCCCCAGGCCCATAAATCTGGTCGGGCAGCGCTCTGACCGGGAAAACTGCAGACGAATGTCTGGCGAGAACCGTATGTTCACAGCTATCGTTCGACCCGCAGAGACTGACATCTACGTAATACCATAACTAGTGCGATTCTCAGTTTTTGAGAAAAGAAACAACGTTAAGGATGGGGAAGAAAATATATATCTCGCAAACGAATGGATGCGAAAAAAATACAGGAAAATGTAAAGAAATATAGAGGATACGGGTGAAAGAATAGGAAGAGGATAATAGGCAATTTAATGATCATAACCTATGTGACAGATACCAAACATCTACATTTGCACACTCTTTTCTCAGCTTTTCGACTTTTTGCACACGACTCTCACTCTAGCAACGGAAAAAACCCAGATAAGCAACTTCTCCCAAAACTTTCCATTCAATAAACATGCATTTACTATTTTGTTGTTCTGGGACAGCTTTTCTCGAAGCCGTGAACTTTTCATGATACTGTATTTTGTGCACAAATGTCTTAACTGCTTTTAACGTTGTTATTTCTCATTTTATGTGGTTTTTAACACGTATTAATTGTAATGTATGCTAAGCGGTCACACACTATCCTAGATTTATGCATAACCGTAGAGTATTGCAGCGTGATGTAAACACAATTGCCTTGTTATGATAGAAAGAGAGGAAAAAATTGGGCAATCAATCAGACGCCGCGAAGCTAGCTTGTTGACGAACCGGTTTTTACAATGGCAGTCTGCAGGGGAAAGGAAAGTGTGTTAGTATAAAATGGATTAGAGTGTCGTACAAGGGAATGGAGCAACAGAAAGTAATGACAGTGATTTCGTTGTTTGAGGGATAAGACCAGCTGTATTCATTCCAAACTCCGCCAATGCCGGTCCCAAGCCCGGATGAAAAAGGAGGAGGGCGGCCTGCATGGAGGCCGTAAGGAGGCAGCCCCTCCACCATGCAAAGGCACAACAGGCCAATTACCTGTTTGTCTTAAACTATGATTACGAGCAATACAAGAGAGAAAACCGGACTGATTCTAAAGGCGACGAACTGGAACGGACTACGGACTACGACTTATGGAACTTGGAACACAAGAAGTATAAATGGGAAGGAAGAGGAGCTGGTGGAAGAGATGAGGAAAGCAAAACTAGAAATCCTGGCTATAACGGAAACGAAGAAAAAAGGACAAGGAGTCATGGATCTCGATGGCAAAACGTTGCTCTACAGTGATGTACCCATATCTGAAAGAGCTAAAGGGGGCGTGGGTTGCATTGTGGCCCAAAATCAAAAAGATAGTATCAAGGGATGGAACTTTGTCTCGGAGCGCATTATGGTTGTAAAACTAAAAGAAGGAGAAACCATAGTCAACCTGGTCATAGTGTATGGGCCAAATGAGGATGAGAGAGCAGAGGTCAAGGAGGAATTCTTCGAGCTGCTTCAAAGGACAGTGGATGACTGCCTAGATGAAGTTATCATGCTCGGAGATTTTAATGCCAGAGTTGGAAATGACCATGCTAGATGGGGTGGAGTTATCGGAAGATATGGAGAAGATACTCTCAATGACAATGGAAAGCGACTCCTTAGATTCTGCAGTGAGCAGAATCTGATCATTACAAACACAAAGTTCCCCCATAAGCGCATACATGTATACACTAGATGTGAACCAACCAAGAATGAGAAGTCAGTGATCGACTATGCCATTGTTCGGAGAAGCTCATTCAGATATGTCCGAGATGCAAGAGTCTGGAGGGGGCCAGAGATTGGAAGTGATCACTACCTGCTAACAATCAAACGAACAACTGAAAGAGTTGCTCAGCCTAGGAACTGCCCAACATCACGCAAGAAACCAAGTAAACGAGCAGGAGAAATGAGCATTAGGACCTACAAGCTGAGAGAGCCAGAAATTAAGACCAGATATCAGGGGCTTATTGCTACAGCAGTGAGCAACACAGAAGAACGACCTGATGACTTGGAAACCCTCTGGAATAAATTCAAGGATATCATAAAGACAGCTGCTGCAGAAGCATGCGGTGAAGTACGACTTGGGAACCAGAGAAAGAGGACACCTTGGTGGACAGAGGAAGTCAAAGAGAAAATAAGAGAGAAGAAAATGGCATGGAAACAATACTTGGGAGCTAAAAACACAACAGGACAAATGGAAAAATATAGAGAATATGTGACACTCAGAACAGAAGCAAAGAACAAAGTGCTAGCAGCAAAACAGAAGTCCTGGGAAGAATTTGGAGAAAAGCTAGAAAAAGATGCACAAGAAAACCAGAAATTGTTCTATAAGACCCTAAAGAACATGAGGAAGGAAAAACAATGTCCTCTCAAATTTATAAAGGACAAGCAAGGCAAATTGCTTACTGCCCCAAAGGAAGTAATGGAAAGATGGAAAGAATATTTCTCAGAACTCCTGGATGGTGAGCATGGTGAAGCACCAGAAATGATAACCACTATCACAGAAGAGAAAACCAATGATGGTGAAGATGACATAAAGATGGAAGAACTGAGGGCAGCACTAGAGAAAATCAAGATGGGCAAAGCAGCAGGGCATGATGGTATAACACCAGAAATGGTTAAGTATATGGGAGCATCAGGCGACCTATTACTCCTAAAGGTCCTACAGGCAGCATGGTGCAACAAGACCATACCAAAGGATTGGGAGATTGCCATCATAACACCAATTTTCAAAAAGGGTGACAATCGACAATGTGGAAACCATAGAGGCATATCCCTTCTCAGTGTCCCTGGTAAAATCTACTCTAGAATCCTAGAGCAGAGACTCCGACGTCTAGCTGAGCCACAATTGGATGAGGTCCAGTGCGGATTCCGAGCAAACCGAAGTACTCAAGACCTAATCTTCACACTCAGACAGCTGAGTGAAAAGGCCCTTGAGTATAAGAGTGAGATCCATCTTTGTTTCATAGATCTGGAAAAGGCATTTGACAGGGTCCCTTGGAGCAAACTTTGGGACTGTTTGGCAAGGAAGAATATTCCAGCACCTCTGATTCATACTATACAGAGCTTCTACAAATCTTGCAGAAATTATGTGAGGACAGCAAACCATAAGTCAGAAGAGTTCAGGACCACCACTGGTGTAAGACAAGGTGATATCCTATCACCTTACCTCTTCATACTCCTTATGGACGATGTCATCAAGGCATGTAAGGAGAGAACAAGAAAGTATTCAGTGGGGTACTGGAAGATGAGACAGGTCTATATTTCGGAGCTGTCATTTGCTGATGATGTTGCCCTGATTGCTAAATCAGAGGCACATCTCCAATCCAACCTGCAAGTCTGGAAGGAAGAGCTGGAGAAGAGAGGGATGGTCATAAGCAGCTCTAAAACAAAATCCATGGTGATATCACGAGAAGAAAGAAAACATCAGATTAAGTTGGGAGAACAGGTCCTGAGCAGGTCGACCACTTTAAATATCTCGGAGCTATTATAGACCGAAAGGGAGGCATCAAAGAAGAGTTGGCCACTCGAAAAGCAGCGGCTGGGAGACTTTTTCAGGCCATAATTCGTGGATTCCTCAGCAAGAAAGAGGTTGGTAAGAAAACGAAGATGGCTGTATACCGCTCCACCTATGTCCCAGTCTTGACATATGGATGCGAGTCGTGGGCAATGACTACAACCCACAAAAGCCAGATCCAAACCTCAGAAATGAGGTATCTGAGGAAAGTGGTTGAAGTAACAAGAAGAGACATGGTCCGCAACCAGACGATCCGTCAAGGCCTAAAATCCCATCCGCTGCAGACCCAAATAGAACAGTCCCAACGAAGATGGTTTGGCCATGTCTGCAGAATGGGAGAAGATCGGCTACCACGACAAGCATGGGAAACAAAGAGCCAGGGATCCAGACCTCCAGGACGACCCAGAGTCCGCTGGGAGGACAACATAGACAATCTTTGAAGGACCGAGGACTAGAATGGAACCAGGCCAGGAAGAAGACAGCTGATAGAATGGTCTGGCGCTCTCTCTTCCAAACCTCTACACCTCACGGTAGAAGGGGAACGACTAACTAAGTAAGTAAGTATTCATTCCAAAGGTATAATTGCTGTGTGCATTACTTTTGGAGAAAATTGAAGTAAAGGCGCCAGCATGATGAAAACTGCTGTGTCGATTGTCTTTAAAAATTTGGTATAAATCGAAATCGGAACCAATCATGGAATACTTCATATGGAAGGAAAGCATAAGTTATGTAAAGTAAAAAGAGATATAGATAAAAGCCATGGATAACAGGGTTGAGAAGCATGAAGAAGATTTCTGAACCCAGCTAAACTCGGTCGTGTCTGCAAAAATACACAGTCTGGAAACTGTGAAACCGCATTGCTCCTTGAGACGCCCGCTCCTTCACTATACAAAGACCAACAGCGGAATGTTAAAACCTTACACACACACAGCAGAAGACAGATAGACAGAAGGATAGAGACGCTTGCTGGGGCTAAAACCTTTGCCAACTGAATACAGTGCAGCTCTATTTCGCCAAACTGAGTCTATTCTGTAGTAGTGGATGTGTAAGGGAATTCGATACATATCAACGGTTATCAGGATTGCCACTTGGAGTGGTCAGTTGAATGTTGTTATACTGGAATAATGGACTTGGCTCCACAGAATGTGAAAGGCGAAAGTAGCATCATAATTATGTATAAAATGTATTATATTTTATTCATGTATTGTTTTAGAATGTTTATGCAGATAGACACCTGTCTTGTCTCGCTATCCTGATCAGAACAGATCCATGTATCATTCATATACATGCAAACATTCTGAACACTCTCATTCATGGACATGCAGGATTGTGGAACCTAAGATTAAAGGCTAGCCACTTGTCACATATTGTCTCTAGGTTCATTCGTGTCATACTACAACCAGAGGTCTAGAATCCTAGATGAAGAGTGCTTTCCTGGACCAACACATGAGCGTCAGATATTGCTATCTAGATTCAAGTCCTAGGCCACATCAGTGCTTGGTGGTCTAGTGCAAGACCTGCAACTGATACTGCTGTGTATTATTAATAAAGGACTGTCACAGAACTTTAATGATAAGAATTCTATGTAACAAAATTCAAGCAGCAATTGTGAGTGGTCAAGGCAAATTAACTCTTGTGGTATGATGAGAAAGTTAGTTGCTTATCTTTTACAGGACGTGGCAATCAACCCCAGCTTTTATTGGCTGTTTTGTGATTTTTCTAGGCAATTTTTTCATTCAGTAGTTTGCCATTGCTTTCTGAACAGTACGGCGCTTATACCAAAAAAAAAATCCACACAAAGCGATCTGCTACCAAACCGCCTGCAGCAGGTTTCGAACCTGGTATATCTGGATTATGAAACTGCGTTCATATCCATTAGGCCACAGACGCCGACATGATGAGAAAACAGATCTGAAATAATAGACCAGACAAGAGATACTTCAGGAACATTTGAATGAACATTTTATGCTATTTTGAAAATTCCAGAAGGACTTCTTATTTGGTTATTGAGGGAAGCTCAGCTATCAAGTAATTTTGTAATTAATCTTTATTCATTCAAATTTCATCATTTTCATCATTCATATTTGCACAAGAAGACAAAAAAGATAGATGTACACAATAAATGATTCAGTAATCTTCTGACTTATCAAAATTATTTGTTGCATTTTGAGTTTACTGAAATGTTGATTTACATAGCAAAGGCGGCATTTTAGGCTCTAACTTTAATCTAATTCCTATCTGAAGTAGAGACCTTCACAGCCGTGACCATCCTGTGATACCAGTGCTCTTCTCTGACACTCGAACTATATTCTTGTCAGACAGAATTCTTCTTCTATTCTATCAGTAGCTTCTATTCATTGCTCGTGGATCAGCTTTTTGTAGCGCTCACGCGAGGAAGGAACTTCAACAATCTAAAAGTATATACTCAGGATACAGGGTACTAAGGCAAAATTTTAAAAGATATTCGTACATTTACAAACAAAACAAAAATTGTAATAAAAGAGCTATTAATAAAGTAGTCAAATTTCATTTAATTTTTTCGCAGCTACCCATATCATTGTTGACAGATTGATCCATGCCTTCATAGCCAATGCATCCAAATAAGTTTGATTACACAGATGAAGTGAAGACAAAATGGAATGACCACAGGAGTAATAATACCGCCATTAGGACATGTAGCATAGTATATGAAGGGTTGGCATTGATTTGTTGAAGGCCAGTGATCCTTAGGGACCAGATTGGGTAAAGATGATGATAGTGATGGTGGTGCCGGTCCGTGACACACTAAATAAAAATAGTGCCGATCCGACATATCGCACCATTTGAGAAACACTGCACGGGATTACCTCGTGTTGTAACCGTTAGGGCGGTTAAGAGGGAAAATTCGGTTAGATTTACTTTTATGAGATTAATTTTTATGACTGATATTAGCTGAGTTTTAATTAGGCTAAGGGGGGAAATCGATAGAAGGAAGAGAAGGGGTCAAGAGTAGTGCTTACATCTCTTGGTTGAGGATGTTAGTTTGTTTGTTTTGTTTGGTTTTGGTAAGGTGAGCGAGAGGAACAATTCACGTGTTTTGAATGGCCTGGTGAGTTGTTTGTCAGACAAAGTGTTCTGGAGTGTTCGAAAATAGTCGCGTTTTAAAATCGACGTTTTAGGTTAAAATCAGTTTGCTCAGAGATGTGATAGAGCGAGTTTGCTCAGAGATGTGATAGAGAGAGTTTGCTCCCAGATGTGATAGAGTTAGCTTCTAGAAGTGGTAGTGAGTAGAAGTTCCATCGAGCGATAAGCCAATGGTTTTGATTGCTTCTGTGGTGGCAGAAAAAGTGAACTATCGCCCAGACGTCTATCTCGATGTTTGCCACGTTTGTAAACGAACGTTTTTATTTATTCTGAGGACGAGATTTCAGTGTTCCCAGTGAGAGAAATGTGTTGTGTTCGAAAGACCAGGTACGTTGAACATTATGAGTTTATAACTAGAGTGAAGTGCAGTAAACAAGCTGACAATCCTAGAGAACTGTATAGCTTGGTAAACGCACATCCCTGGCGGTTAGGCCAGTTTCTTTAACCAGATACGCAAAGAACAGCTGCAGATAAACAGTTGAGAACAAAAGTGAGACAGACAGTTAGAATAATGAATATAGTGGAAAATAAAGAACTAGCAACAGTGATTCTCAACTTATAGAACCAGAAGCCACTAGAACAGTTAACCTAATGGATGAAAGAAGCTGAGAGGTTATGATTGCACGTAGCACCATTGTGTTCGCCAGTCAACACATATTTTTGAAGGCTGAAGAAGTTTTGATGTAAAATTGCTATGTTCAAGATATAAGCTGCCCTCAGATTAATTATGTAAATAAAGTTACCTCGTTCATCATAAAAGAAAGTCTACTGTTGATGTCTTACAAAATGTCTTGGAGTGTGTGTCAGCAAGCATGCTATGAAGGTAAAATACAAGCAGTCTACTGATAGGGCTAGAAATACGAACCTATACGATCAACAAAAGCATAAGTAGAGAATAGTAGACAAGTCTGTACACGGCCACATTGTCGTGTTAATCTATTAACGAAAAATCTCTCTCTCTCTCTCTCTCTCTCTCTTTCTCTCTCTCTCTCTCTCTCGTTTTAATAAATCTCTTCGTAAACAGAATTCATAGCACTTTCATTCTGTCTGTCCCTGTTGCTATTAAATTATGTAGGTCACACGAAGAATTTACAGTGCGTTGCTTTTCCAACGTCCATGTAGGACCCCCTGGAACGACACGTGATACTTCACTGCTTGGTTTACAATAAGCAGTGTGGTTACTCTTTGGCGTTTTCGATTAAAGTACAACCAATCAATTCCAGAATGTTGGATTACAGAAGCGAGCACTGCCTGAGGTATTACTATGAACAGGTTTCCTCAGTGTGTGTCATATTAATCTGCAACGTCTTCTTTTCAGCTCTTTTTCCACTGGTATTCTTCTAGTCCTTGTCATCAGTTCCACATTGGTGATCTTGTCGTGCCATTTCAATCCTTCTATTCTACGCAAACTTCCATTTATACAAATTTGTAACTTCTTGGATTGTTTTAGTCTTCTCCATGTTTCAGACCCATACAATAAGCACTGACTTGATATTTGTGTTAAATCGTTGTATAATGACAACTATTTTGAAGTTTAGTATAGTCAATAAGCATCAAATAAATTTCTTTTGTATAGTGTACAGTGCATGCAAAACGTTCGATTGGCAGAGCGGTTAGAGCGTTGGCCCCTCGTAGCAAAGGTACCGGGCATGAAACACGCTCCAGTCCACCCAGCTGTAAATGGGTACCTGACTCTGTTCTTGAGTTAGGGACGGCACATGCAGCGAGGAAGGGAACTAGTCACCCAACCTCTAGAAGCTGGATGTAATATGGTGAAGTCTAATACTTTACTCCTCTGCGGCAGTATCCGTAAAGGACTTCCTATACTTTTACTTTTACAGTGCACATATGAGGAAATCTGGCTATATCTGAATAAACATGCAAGGAGGACACTGGGAAATAATGTGCCAAATTGTGGTGTATCATTCATTCAGTTCATGGGACATAGAGACTTTAAAAAACACAGACCTGTGGAATAGAACCAGAGGGCAACAAACACAGCTCGAGAATACAGAAGACAAATGATATGGATACGACGCAACTTTAGGAAATTTCTGGAACTCTCATGAAAAAATTAGGAATTTTTTTTGTGTGGGGGGGATGGGAGAAGGGGGAAAGGGGGGGGGGGGGGGGGAGTTTGTTGAAGTTTTTGAGGTTTCAAAAATTTTCTACAGGATGGGATAGCTGGCCTCATGCCCAAGTCTCTTTAGCTGCCTTTTACGACATGCGTGGTTGGTTGCATTGTTACTATTCTTTGCTCCCCTTTCTGGTCCAGCTAACATACGGGGGTGAAAAGGGCGATGGGGCGGCCAGATGGAACCTTGAGAAGAACAGGCAAGGATGAAGGCAACTTAACCTAATTATCATGGACGAACCGGTGACAACAACAGCTGCAGCTCTTAAGCTCCACAAGGAATGACAACGAGTGATTGACTAAAGACAAGGTAGGGGATCCCGTTACACGCCCATTGAGGCATATAGGGAATATGGTGTTAGGCCCATATTTTCTCGACCGTCGGCACACGTCAGCATCACGCCGGCCACCTTAACCTTCACAGAAGTTGCTCTGGTACCCATTTGGGCTGGGTCGACCCAGGAGCCGTTTGCGGCTTAAAAAAATCCCCCCTCATCTGGGGATCGAACCATAGACCACTGAGCTAGGAAGCCAGTGCACTAACCACTATGCGACCGCGGCTCCCACACGCACTAGTGTGACCTAGGAATGTCATTTCGGGAGGAAGGCCGTTGTGTAACACATAAAGCCATCATTATCGTCACTTTCATTTCTGGTCCCTATGGAGCATAGAGCCACCACTGAGGCGCATTGAGCATCGATCTGTAATTTAAAATTCCCGCTACAGATTGGGGCACCATCTATTCAACAAGCGAAAGGTAGAAACTACTGATGAGTGTAACTATGGCATAGATAAAACGACTACTGAACATGTACTTCAAAGATGCCCAACATACGAGGAACAGAGAAAGTACATATGGCTATCACCAGTACCATTCCTGGAAAAACTCTATGGAGATAGAAATAGCCTCAGGCTGACTACTGCTTTCTTTGAACAAATTCAAGTTGACGTCTGAAAGTGAAAGAAAAAGAATTAAGTACTCACATGAGCTTACATCAGTGCTTTCTGTGGCAATTTGTTTTAATAATGAGATTGCCAGCCCCAAGTATAACCGCTTATTAGTCGATTCATACGACATGCTTGAGTGTGCAGTAGTCCTATTCTTGAACGGTATCTTCAGAGTCCCCCGGGAACGAGACAGAGCTCTGTACTCATTTGTTCGCTGTAAGTAATTCACCACCTTTCCTTTCACTGAGAAGTATTTTATTGAACTGTATGTTTCTCATTGTATAGAATGTTTACTTGTAACCTGAAATATTCTGCCTTTTATTTTTAATGCAGCATCTTCCATTTGGTGTTAACATTATTCTCATGTAATAGATTTCTCTTCTTGCCATAGATGTGAATCATTTATTGTTATGCTAGTGAGTAACGCTTTAAGAAATGACGGCAACAAATTATGGTATTCGATTTCTGTCTTATGTCGTGAAAATAGCACAAGTTATCCTGTATTTAATTTATTTTTTCCTGAATTTCCTTCAACATTTTACCTGCTACTGAGTAACTAAGCCCGTCAACACACACAGAGACTTGGAAACTATAATTAGCAAAAGCCACACTTTTAAACACTGAAGACTGATGACTGAATACTAAAACAAAGAGACCAACCAGTGCCTCGAATCCATAGCAGACTTTGCTCGGAATTCAAAAGTTCTAACATTAAAACCACGTATGCGCTTTGGCATATGTGGTTTTTTAAATCTTAATTATTTTAATGATTACCTCCTTTAGTCAGCGTTGTTTCGTTGCTTAAAACATACTAAAGACATTTTTTGAAGATTACATTCTGGCAATCTATCTTTTGTTTGAGATGTCCATTACATTCTGGCAATCTATCTTTGTTTGAGATGTCCATTACATTCTGGCAATCTATCTTTGTTTGAGATGTCCATTACATTCTGGCAATCTATCTTTGTTTGAGATGTCCATTACATTTGTTAAAAAAAAATTAGAGTGATCGTTTACTTCTTCTTGTTGTATCCAGTAATTTTTATACTTATTCCTCAATTTTAGCTGTTTAAAAAATTGTCTTTTCAGCATTTCTTCAATATTCAACCAATTGGCGGGCAGTGGCCACAAACCGATCAAATTAATGATCAATATGGAACATACACTCCACCTCCATAAACCATTACCCCGCTGGAACTACAAAAAGGCCAACTGGAACAAGTTCTCAGCACTGACTGATGAATACTGTGGTTCCATAAACACCCAAAACAAAAGAATTGGAGAAATAGTTGACGGATTTAACAAAGCAGTTCTGAAAGCTGCCCTGGAATCAATACCAAGAGGGGCGAGGAAAGATTATAAGCCGTACTGGACAGAAGAACTCAATGAACTGGAAGAACAGGTAACAGAGGCCAGAGATGTAGCAGAACAGGTCAAAACAGTTGAGGCAAACATCGCCTACAAAGCTATCTCTGCAAAATACAGGAAAAATGTTAAACTGTTCAGCCAAAAATAGTTGGATCAAAACAACAGAAAGTCTTAACCTCGACAAAGATGGAAGAAAATTATGGAGGCTCGCCAAAGTCTTAAATAATGAGGAATGCAAAAATAAGGAAATAGCCCTACAACAAAATGAAAAAATACTCACAAAGAAAGAGGTAGCTAATGTTTTTGCTCAAAAATTCTCACTTGAGAGCCAGATAAATATTCCACTGGACAGAAAACAGGAAATTTCCAAAGAGCAAGAAATTTACCAAAATATACCAACTGTTCCAGAAGAGCATATGACAACAAACCTCACCATGAGAGAGCTAGAGGCAGCCATCGTATCCCTTAAGCAAAGAAAGTCACCTGGAAAAGACAGGGTAACAAATGACATGCTTAAAGAGCTAGGGCCTAAAGCCAAGAAAGTACTCCTCAAGATTATGAACTATAGCTGGAAGCGTGGAATAGTACCACAAGCCTGGAAAGAAGCAATACTAGTTCCAATCCCCAAAAAGGACAAAGACCGAATGGACCCCAACAGCTACAGACCCATCAGCCTTCTAAGCTGCACGGGAAAGCTTATGGAGAGAATGATCAATACCAGATTAAGCTGGCACCTCGAAGAAAAACAAATTTTACTGCACCAACAGGCAGGCTTCAGGCAACATAGGTCTACAGAGGACCAAGTCACCTACATTGCACAGGAAATCGAAGATGCTTTCCAAGAAAGAAAGCACACTTTAGCAGTCTGGGTAGATATGGAGAAAGCATTTGATAAAGTTTGGAAAGATGGGCTAAGAGTTAAAATGCTTAAATATGGAGTCTGTGGAAGAATGTATAACTGGATCAGCAACTATCTAACAAACAGAACAGCTAGAGTGCAGGTGCACGGGCAGTTAAGCAAAAAGACTACAATGGAACATGGAGTTCCACAGGGTGGGGTCCTTTCCCCAACACTCTTCCTCATATATATAAATGATATAACAGAAAACAAAATACAGCTAAGGGCAAAACTTCGCATGGCCATCATGAAAAAGTTAGCAGGTACCACATGGGGTGCTGATGAGAATATCCTCAAAAAGCTGTACACAGGCAGAGTCAGACCTGCTATGGAATATGGCATCACAGCTTGGTCGACGGCAGCAAAGTCAAATTTTGACAGAGTAAACAGACTCCAAAACCAAGCAGCACGTATTATAACAGGGGCCCTAAAGTCTACACAAATCAACCATATGGAAAACATCACAGGGCTACAGTCAATGGAGGATAGACGTGACAGCAGAGTCTTAAAACAAGCTGAAAAATTTAAGAGGCTCGAAGGACACCCCATGTACCAAAGAATGAATAGGCTAGGAAGAGGCAGGCTCAAGCGAACTAACTTTGTCGCCCAAGCAAAAGAAAAAATTAACAATAATACCATCCTAGCTAGCTCAGTTGCAAAGAAAATCCCAACAAGCTCAACTATCCCACTGTGGAAAATAAGATGCTTTCCTGAGTTAAAATCTGATATTCCAGGCATTGAAGGTAAGGGAACACAGACAGAAACACAAAGAAAGTGTATAGCAACCAAGTATATTGACCAAAGATTTCCAGCGAAGCTTTGGACACATGCATATACTGATGGTTCGGCAACAAATGCAGTTGAAAATGGGGGTGCCGGCATCCTCATAAAATTAAAGAATAGAATTCACTCTATGGCAATTGCCACTGGAAAAATACTGCAACAACTTCTGTGCTGAAGCAGAAGCCCTGAAACAGGCAGCTGAAACTCTTATTGAATGCAAAGCACAGGCAGAAAAACAGATAGTAATCTTTTCAGATGCCCTCTCAATAATATCAGCGATGAAGAGCCACCAAACTAAAGGATTGAAAGATCTGATAATCTCCCTTGAAAGACTGGTCGAATGCTTCAAGAAGTGCACTATCCAGTGGATACCAGCCCATTGCAACATACCAGGAAATGAAGAGGCAGATAGACTTGCTAAAGAAGGAGGTGCCTTACAGCAAAATGATATAGAGACAACTTACGCAACGGCAAAGACCACTATAAAGGCTACATTCAAGTCCAAATGGGAAAGAGAGCACCCGGGACATTTGAAAAATGACGCATATCATCAACTATCCAGAAAAGAACAGGTCATCATTTTTCGACTGCGCACTGGGCACAACAGATTGAGATACCATCTGTACCACAAATACAAAATTGGTGCAACAGATCTCTGCACCTGCGGTACCAGCCCGATGACAGTCGAACACCTGCTGCAGTACTGCCCAACCTACAGTAATGAACGGGGTAGCATATGGCAACAACCTACTTCTGTCAACGAAAAACTGTTTGGAGATGTCGGGAACCTTGAGTTGACTGCTGCCTTTATTAGAGTCATAAATGTGGAAGTCTGAAGGCGAACGAGGAAGAAGAAGAAGATGATGATATCCCCCTATTGATGTTCCTGGCATGTCTTCATTATTTGTCATTATGATTTGGCTGCATAAGCTGTGTGACAATGCGTCATCTTGTCGTTCGCTTATTCGTTTCATTAGTACTATGCTACTTATCCCATGTATTTCCGGGCGGTCTCCAATGAAATAAAGAAAGAGAAGACCCGTGCTCCTCTGTCATATAATATGAAATATTGAGGAAACTAATATAAGGTTGTGTAAGGGGCTGAAAACCTCATTATGACGATGAATGTGAAATGGAAGGTGAAATTGAAGGTGAAAGGTGTAAGGAATTGGGAAAGAAAGAAGCTAACAGAAGAAATTATGCTATTTTCAGGACATAAGACATAATTGCGTACCATATTTAAAAAAATGAATAATACACATAATGGTATGTTTCAGGCACTCGTGAGAAATAAAGAAGTAGAAAAACTAGACAACAGAAAAAACAACAGAAGTGATAGGCTTACCGGAAACTCGAACTCAGGATCTTCTGAACGACAACTCCGCCTAGCTACGGGAGAGAATCGTGACTATCCTCCCTGCCAACTAGGGAAAGTGGGATCCCGTTACACGCCTATTGAGGCATATTGGGAAAACGGTGTTAGGCCCGTATTTTCTTGACCATCGGCACACTAAGGGTGATGTGGTCAGCAACTTGGCGCCACATAAATAATGATTTGTGGACAATTACACAGTACAGGCCAGATTACACAAGACAAAGACCTTAATATTATGTCTAGTAAGTGATAGAAGAGTGAGAACATATTTTTTGCCGCCATTGCTTTATGCGTCCTAAAACAAATTGACACAGAAACCAACGTCCCATGAGCACATCAATGCTTTGATGCAGACTTCATGTAAGGGGGACAAGCTGGAGTAGTGACTTCATGTAAGGGGGACAAGCTGGAGTAGTGACTTCATGTAAGGGGGACAAGCTGGAGTAGTGACTTCATGTAAGGGGGGACAAGCTGGAGTAGTGACTTCATGTAAGGGGGACAAGCTGGAGTAGTGACTTCATGTAAGGGGGACAAGCTGGAGTAGTGACTTCATGTAAGGGGGACAAGCTGGAGTAGTGACTTCATGTAAGGGGGACAAGCTGGAGTAGTGACTTCATGTAAGGGGACAAGCTGGAGTAGTGACTTTATGTAAGAGGGGCAAGCTGGAGTAGTGACTTCATGTAAGGGGGACAAGCTGGAGTAGTGACTTCATGTAAGGAGGACAAGCTGGAGTAGTGACTTCATGTAAGGGGACAAGCTGGAGTCGTGACTTCATGTAAGAGGGGCAAGCTGGAGTAGTGACTTCATGTTTTATCATGAGCACAAATCCTTTCCTTATTTCCCTTGATTTGCTCTATTGACAATGGTATCATCATCATGTAACGTATTCTCTCCAGAACGTTGTCTCCATTACAGCTGCTCTGAACGCATCACGATTCTCGGCAAGTCGACCTGCATCAGCCAAAGACAAGTTCAGACTCCCTGTGATGACCTGGATCCACCGTCGTCTAGGTCGTCCCCTTCCCCTTTTTCCAGGGACCATGCCTTCCATTACTAATTTTTCCAGACTATTATGTCTTTTTATATGACCAAAAAATTTCAGCTTCCTTATTGCGATGGTATTTAGGAGCCAATGTTCCTGTACGTTTAGTGAGTGCAGTACTTCTCTGTTGGTCTTTTTTTCTGTCTAGGGTATTCTCAACATCCTTCTGTAGCATTTCATTTCGAATGATGTAATCTTTTTTGCAACTGTTTGATTGAGTGTCCAAGTCTCGCAGCCGTATGTTGCTACTGGGAATATACATGCTCTGATCAGTTGTAACTTTGTTTCTTTGCTTGTGCCTTGCCATAGGTTTTTCATTTGTATTAGTTTATGTGAGGCAATTGCAAGCCCTCTTTTAATTTCTACTGCACAGTCGCCAGAGCTGTTGGTGATTGATCCTAAGTATTCGAATTCATTAACACCTTCCAGTTCTTCGTTATCAATTTCAATTTCTGGTTTGATCTTCACTTTGTCTGTTGTCAGTACTTTGGTCTCCATGGTGTTTAGGTATAGATTCTGGGCCTCGCTGTGCTCGTTAGTTGACAGAATTAATTGTTCAAGTCCTTCTGGGTTGGTCGATAGGAGGATTGTGTCGTCAGCATATCTGATTTCCGGGATCTGGTACCCGCCGATGTTAAATGGGTCAAACTCTGTGTGTTCTTGGTCATCTCTTACGTTTCTCATGATATTCTCGGCATAAATGTTAAACAGGTATGATGAAAGGGCACAGCCTTGTCTTACTCCATTTTGATGTTTCTCCATCTATTCTTACGGCTGTCTGTTGTTTTTGGTACAGCAGTGCGATAAGTTGTAAAAGGTGGTTTGGAAATCCCATATTTTTCATAATAGTCCATAACTGCTGATGTTGTACACAGTCGAAAGCTTTGGTGTAATGATTGAAACAAGTATATAGGTCAACGCTGAATTCTCTACACTTTTCTATGATGATCCTCATATTCAATATATGGTCTCTAGTGCCTCTGCCTGATAATGGTATAAAAATATAAATGTTATTTTCATCATTCCTATATATAATTATCCAGCAATGAGGAGAGGTCTGAACATTTTACACCTGTAAAATCACCATCATCATCAGCGGCCATCTCCATAACGATGGTTGTCTGTAATGGATCTCCAACGTCTTCTGTCTCTTGTCTTGGTGGTGCACTCTGACAGACTCTTTTCTATCCATCTCTTGATGTTATCTTCCCACTTATAGTGCTGTCATCTCCTTGCACGTCTGCCTTCAACTCTCCCTTCTATTATGGTCTTCTGCAAGGTGTTATGCCTTTTTATGTGGCAAAGTATTTTAGCTGCCTAACTTTGATCTCCGTCATTAGTTCTCTTTTCATACCTAGATTTTGTAGGACCTCTTTACTTTCTTCTCTTTCCATGAAATGTGCCACATTCTTCTATATATCTACATTTTAAAATCAATCAGTGAATAAATCAATACCCGTTGGGTCCGCAAGAAGCATATACCTTCATCAAACACTTGACCGTTCCTTCAGTCGCGTGCGCAAGGTCTTTCATATCTTCCTCGTCATTTTCATGTCTGTCTCCAGTTCTCTTCTCTATGTGTTCTTTACCTTGCATCTACGTCTCTTACACTGAGGATTCCAGAACAAGGACTGTCTGCATAATGCGATCAACATGGCTTCCTCAATATGTGTCCAATCCATCACCAGCGTCTTTTTTCTCATTTTTCATTCAACGGGTACTTGCCTGGGTCTTGTCATCAATTCCGTGTTGCTGAAATTGTCGTACCATTTCAATCTTTCTATTCTATACACTGGACATTGATCCACCAACCTGAGAGGATGAAGCTGCCGATCGCATCAAGTGTACTCTCTACGGCGCTACCTCAGATTGGGCGAAAAGAAGCTCTCACGGCAAGCAGAAGAGAGGAGAAAACGTCGAAAGAAATACCAAGAAAATAAGCTGTTGTGTGCTGCCACCTTAGGGGCGCATTCCCATAGTCAATTATGACTGAAGGGGCTATTATTATTATTATTATTGCTATTATTATTCTATGCAAGCACCCATTCATGAAAGTCTGTATATTTTTCAGCGCAATTTCAAGGGTTTTTGTAGTGTAACATCAATTTTTATTTCTCTTGACTAAAGCCTGGTCCGACCAGTTGCTTTTTCCATGTTTCCCTATTCTTTCTCGACGGAGCTACATTCTGGTACTACATATACTTGCTCATAATAACATCTATATACATGATATATTTCCCCCTTGCCATTCATTCACTCAATCGAAATATCATTAGAGCCTTGTCGCAAGACATTAGATAAATGTTTTAAACAACAACATTTTTTTTAATAACGTAATTAGCCACGTCATGCGGAACGTGCTACAATTGGGCCTCTGTGGCGGTATTGCCTTCCCTGCTTTGCAGTAGTGGTCCAACAGTGGCCAAAACTCAAGAGTATCTAACATGGGCTTCAAAGGTGTCTACCTTCGCACAAGATTACTCTTGCAGATATGTAGATAGAAGGTTAATGACGCTTCTACCACAAAGATGTATCCACATGGTATTCAGATAAGCGAAAACAATGCTGCATTTAGCTGAGCACGTTAACTCTAGAATCTGCCCACAACTTTTGTGAAGGATTAAGCAATGGTTTATGTTAGCTCGTTTAAGCCCCCACCTCTGATTAACTCATGGGAATTCTTATTATTCTCGTATAGCTTAGTTTAGAGTGTGTTTAGTACATTGACTAAGACAAACGTGCAGTACATTTAGAAATGATTAAATCGAAGTTAAATTTGTATAATTACAAATAACAAAATTTGATAATCACTTCAGGTTTTAACAAGTTTAAAGAATTGAATAATATTTTATGAAAATGTTGTCATCACGGTTGTGATGGGATTCAACTGAATAAAGAAAGTCACTTTTGACAGCGGATATTTTGCACTTAGCTGCCAATGGTAGTTCCTCCTCCCGTTGGGTTGGTTGTTGGTAGACTGTATCGCTGTTAACGCTCGTTTCTGGTCAATGTTAAAGGTGCCGCACGTCCCTAGAACGTCAAGGAGTAACGGCAAAATTGGTCCTTCGTCTTAAAGCGCAGGACACTGTTCCTTTATTGTTCCAGAGATAGTACCCATCAGCTGGTACCACCACCAATATCTATGATGAAAGAATAGAAGCGAAACGCTCTCCTAAGTATTGCGTTTTCCGACACATAGTTATGTGGCCCCTAATTCTATTTCATCATCCCATTTAACTCAGAATTACTCTCGATGAATATTAAACTTAAGCTCTCGAGAGAAACCTTTCTTTACATTTAAATTGAACAGTTAAATATATTTATTGATTTTGCATTTAAATGAAAAGGTTAATAATACAGATAGAATATGCTTATATTTACATTTCCACTGTTTGTAAAGTGTTCACAATATAAATTGAATATGTTTTCATTAATACTTACACTGATTGAAAAGTTTGAAACTTCCATTAATTTTAAAGTGAATATGTTTTCATTTACATTTACCCTGATGAATATGTAGATATTATACTTAGAATGTGCATCATTTCTTTTATCTTTTCCTCCCTGTTCCATATGGAACCTGGGACTACTTTATGGTTTAGTACTCTTTACGAAACTAGCAGTAAAGCAATCTCCAGCCATTGGCAGTGGTGGTTCATGAAATCATCATTCTATACGCTGAAGTTGCCAGCCTCAAATAACTAGGACATCCACGATCGATTTTCACATATTAATATTCACATGGTTATATATATATATATATATATATATATATATATATATATATATATATATATATATATATGTTAGTTCACATGTTAGTAATATAAAATGTAAAACAAAAACTGACGCCAATCCTGGCTCACCAACCTTTTTGCTCAGATGAATAAGTTAAGGCACTGGGTTAGGCCTCTTACACGTGTACTTGGGGTCGTTAATTTAGCACTAAAACTCCCTCTTTGACTCTGTGTGTTCAGTTTCTTCAGAGTCCGGTTACTTATAAAAATAGATTTCATGGGCTGTATTAAGTCTTACAAGGTGTTCCAATAAAAGTCCGGTCTGATAAAAGGAAATTCTGAATTTTCTCCTGGCAAGTCCGGCTGCTCTTGACAAGCGATTCCTCAGAGTAAATTTTCACAGTGAAATAACACCGAACAAACGCCAGGTTATATTCACGGTCCTACCCTGCTCTGTTTGTTATGGAGCTCAAATGATCAGCCAATCTGATTTGAATATTTTGCATGACTCATCTAGTGCAAAATTTCAAACATTACTTTTCTGAAAATGGGCTGTAAACATCCGATTGCCCGGTGTACGAACTCACAAACATGTCGTTAAATTCATACGACAACGTGTGTCAGATGTAACACTTTGTTAATTTTATCTAAAATCATGTCTTATCTGTTGCTTGAGCACACAGAAAATCCGTCTTTTTGGCAGCAACGCACCCTTGTTTTATCAGTGATTAAGCAGATTGCGCTGGCGATTTTCGTGTTAATCTGCCGTGGCCAAGATGTGGTAGATGAGAATTATCTCAGCCGCTCCTTGCAACGAAGGGAAAAATAGATAACAAGCAAACATGATGACTAATGATGGGAGGGGTGTACGAAGAAAAATACATAATAGCTGCTACACAAAGCAGAGAAAAGAAAGGAAGAAAGTGCGACAATTGAAAACACTCAATAAAAATCAGTACAAAAGTGTAACTGATACTGCCATAGTGAAACAGAGATCGAGAGGGGTCGCCCCATTCTGTCACAGCCCCTACAGCTGTGCCGGTACCAGGATATTTTGTGCCCTAGGCAAGAATAACTACCTGCCCCCTCCCCCCCCCCCCCCCCCCCCCCCCCCAATAAATAAATTGCGAACTTCAATTTTCAAAAGAGATGTCTTGCAAAAATTAAATAAAATACACAACACTTTAAACTACTAAATGTATTTTCAGTTGCAAGAATAAGTAATACAACAATCATTTATTATCTTTCTCAAATATAAAAGAAAATATTTTTGCACACAAATCATTTTGAATAATCTTGTGAATTGTGATGTTAAAATTTAAGTCTCTTAACGGTTTTAATCTCAGGCACATCAACATCTCACTTTGTTTGCCTTTTCCTTTGCAAAATTGTGTCACCAGTTCCTTCAGGTCAAGTGCTGATGCTTGAGATTGCTCAGTTGATATAGTTGTGTAAAGACGTTATTTCTTACTACACCTGTAGTACACCACTGTAAAGTATCAGTCTGTCTGCTCTGTAAGGAAGAGTGGTGTGTTGTTGAGATCAGGCATGCTCCAGTCTACCCAGCTGTAAATGGGTAACTCACCCTAGTCCTGAGTTAGGGAAGGCAAAGGCTCCAGGGGGAAGCAGGCCCTGAACTTGGTCACTTCAGCCGACGCAGGATGGTGTATGTATGAAGTAGAAGTATAGAGTGTGATTACCGCGAATGGTGTGCTGTTCGTGTGCTGACCAATATAACCACTCACACTTGTCTACAAGGCACCAATGCAGACTGCTGGAATCTTAGTTTACTCAATTTATTCAGACGTACACACTGGGACATACGAGTACATCATGGTTCGTTGACATATCAATTTGTAGGTATACATAGCAGATCTGAAGTCATGACACATTCAGAAATAATGGCAGTACATCAAAGTTCAATGTCATGATACATTATGGCCGCATTCCCCTATCTGACTAAACGCGTCAGTGAAGGAATCGATAAATAACTAAAGTTACTTGACGTCCATAGTTTGTAGTATAGATTATGAAACCACGAAGGGGGGTTTCTAGCAGGATTGAGATCTCTCTGTCACTGTCCGATAATAAGATAACTAATCTGTTCTCTTGGCAGTGATCAAAACATATGATGACCGAAATCCAACATGGCTACCTCCCTGAGTTGTCGTTCACTCATGCATAGGAAGGAGAATATAAGCCAGAGTTAATTTGTAATGGGTATATAAAGGATTTCATAAATGTTTCCATACAGCTCTACGGTGATCAGGTTAATTTCACGTAGCCATAACCGCTGCAGGGAAATCTGTCATCTTCGTCGATACCAAACACGACACTAGCATAACGAAGCACCAAAAGTCAAGCTAGGCCTAACCAACGAGAGATCATCAAAATAGGAGCTGGGTTTACCTGGAGTCCGAATCATCTATATACTGACATAAGGAGAGTCTCGAACACAAACTATCGTAGAGACACCATCTCCTTCAGAAGAAATACCACTTCGTAAGACATTTTTTCCTGACGAAAGGACCAGCTCTAGAAAAACGTACCCCGCCATTTGTAAGCAGTACATCGGAACTCCTCACGACTTGTCAAGACAACTCATACTTCCGCTAGACCGGAATACAAGAATCTAGTCCCTCCTACCCATCCAAAATATACAATATAGGACTGATTCTACTTGTACTAATAATATGTAATACATATGAATTCAGGCCATAAACACAATAAGCAAATTAATATATTTTCTGGCCCTAAAAAATAAGTACAAACGCAAGCGCACTATCCTTGCGCCGGATCAATATCCAGAACGATTACTCCTATAATCAAAAGTGTGAATCAAACATGGATTATCTCGCTTTTACCATAGACAGCATTTTCATACACAAATGAATGCATGTCTATATTTTCCCATATCAAATAGCCATATCAATTTTTGTAAAATGTGCGTCAAAATATGCACGCAACAAGTTGTCAAGTCAACTAGTCTGTTTTGCAACATTATCGAGTGTTTGTAAGTTTTTAAAGTTTGAGCTTTGAGAAACTGTGTTCACCACTGACACTTAAAATGTGAGAAGGATCATTAGAGTAACAGAAACGTTATCACATTATCCAGGAGTTTTTGTTGTAGTATGCGGAGAAATCGTCCTTGTATTGGCATAGACGGGAATTCTTTGAGCTATTGCTATAAGTTCACAGCACAGATCTTCAGCATCAATATCTTTGTTTCCAGTGTGCATCGTTGATTGTTCCAAATTATGTAGGCCTTTAGTACATCTTAAGTAGATTTTTTGTTTATACTGTATATATCATACAGGAAGTAAAATAGGGAAATAAATTGTTGTAGCCGTTGGAATCTCTCTTCAGCAGATTGTATGGTCATGTCTAAAACAAGTTAGTAGAAACCTACTTTGAAGTTTTGTTTTGATACTTGCCGCGCCTCTTTCTGGGCCTCATGCTCAAATTGCCGTTTATTTCTCCTTTTTCTAATTTGTTTATACAAGAAACAACATTGCAGATATAGACAATATATTTGTTTATACAAGAAACAACGTTGCAGATATAGACAACATATTTGTTTATACAAGAAACAACATTGCAGATATAGACAATATATTTGTTTATACAAGAAACAACATTGCAGATATAGACAATATATTTGTTTATACAAGAAACAACATTGCAGATATAGACAATATATTTGTTTATACAAGAAACAACATTGCAGATATAGACAATATATTTGTTTATACAAGAAACAACATTGCAGATATAGACAATATATTTGTTTATACAAGAAACAACATTGCAGATATAGACAACATATTTGTTTATACAAGAAACAACATTGCAGATATAGACAATATATTTGTTTATACAAGAAACAACATTGCAGATATAGACAATATATTTGTTTATACAAGAAACAACATTGCAGATATAGACAATATATTTCAAGCGAACGAAAGAAGAAGAAGATTGACTTCAAAAAGGATGTTGTCCCATGTAACAAGTGATACCATAAATGGAACTTAAAAATTGCACCAGCAAGGGCCTTAGCTTTAATTCGGGAAGTATTTCATGATACATCTTTTAGGCTTATATCATCACAGATCTATATCAAAGCATCATATATATTATCAAGATGATATCTCAGTGGTTTCAAAGCTCTTCCA
The DNA here is from genome assembly GCA_024509875.1 of Oreohelix idahoensis. Lineage (NCBI taxonomy): Eukaryota > Metazoa > Mollusca > Gastropoda > Stylommatophora > Oreohelicidae > Oreohelix > Oreohelix idahoensis. Next base: position 87,805 of record JAMPIV010000358.1, read on the forward strand.
CCTTGTTTCACTCAGTGGCTTAACAGTTATACAGAAGTCTGATACATGTCTAGATAGCGTTGGCCAACGCTGAGATGCAGAGAAATAATTATAGATCTGTTGAATCAAACTGAAGAAAAAAGTCACTTCCAGAGAACACGTAGCAGCAGCTTGACAGCCAAGTTAAAGAGTGTGCTTTGCTACGCGAAAAAGGCACATGAATTTATGAACAGGGCTCGCTTTTGTACGCCATTTCTTTGTCTTCTGTTACTCTCTTTACCATAACCTTGACCATGCAGATTCTCAATTGATAATATCATTTGCTCAAGCTGTCCTAGAAAAGTTTCTGTTATAAAGGCTTCTGTAGTCTCCTTGGGCATCTCATTATCTGATGGTTTGATAACATCAACTAAACGTACAATCATTGTCATTTATGTGACAAAATAACATCGAGCGTCACATTTTCCTGTGTCATTCTATAATTCATTCTGTGCTCTTCACTTTCTTTTTTCCCACCTCCGACAATATTTGGTCTTTTCGATTCATTATTGACACTCCCTTCCCTCAAATCTTGTCATGTCCGAACTTCAGCGATCATCCTTGTTGATTATTGTAATCAATCACTTTCGTTTGAACCCATATTGACACTTGGATCTGCAGAGTGAAATGTTGTTTACAAATGCGTAACACATTTCCGACAAGGCGGTGCATGGTAGCTCCCGATTAATAAATAAACAACCTTCAGATGGCCACAGTTGATTGTTTTATCACTGTTAATATTGTCTGCCGGGCCAGGTTGTTGCTTGATAGCATTTGCTGGACCAGGTAAATGGCATAATCATTTCCAGGTAGATAGATAGATAAAAAGACAGACAGACAGACAGACAGACAGACAGACAGACAGACAGACAGACAGACAGACAGACAGACAGACAGACAGACAGACAGACAGACAGACAGACAGACAGACAGACAGACAGACAGACAGACAGACAGACAGACAGATAGATAGATAGATAGATAGATAGATAGATAGGTAGATAGATAGATAGATAGATAGATAGATAGATAGATAGATAGATAGATAGATAGATAGATAGATAGATAGATAGATAGATAGATAGATAGATAGATAGATAGATAGATAGATAGATAGAGCGAGAGATAGTTAGAAAGAACATTGCTTGAGAACATGAGAGAATTAACAGAACTGAACTACGACACAATATTTATTCCTTGCAACAGTCTTTAATATTTTGACATGCACCCTAATATAACCGATAGAACAGTATTTAGGTTGCACATGGCTTGCATCGCCAAAAGAAGGCACAATTTAATTTTTTTTTTAAATTAACTACAGCAGCAAGCATCTAACCCTTGACCGATGCTCTAATAAAGAAATATTTTCTATGGAAATATTACATTTAAAAAGAAAACGATCTCGTATAAAATGTAAGCCAACAGAAGAAATAATCAATGATATGCACATAAACGGTAGCAATGCTCCATACCACACCACTGCGGTTAAACGCAAATATCGTATGCAACAGCACGCCTTGAACCGTTAAGAAAAAGGCCACGATTGTTTCAGTTAACCTTTTTAAAACGGTGTCTCCCCCTTGCCCTTTAATACCGTATCTCTATAACCGATTTTGTATGCCGCCATCGTAACGCTTTTATGTGCGTCAAGAAATAACGGTAAAAGAATCATGGTGTGCGATTTCTGCCTCATGTTCTGAGAATAGCGTCATTGGTCCAGAAATTCATTTTGTTTCATTTTCGTTTCCGTTCCATCTTTCACTTTCCACCGAGCAAGTAAGCCCGTCAACATACACTGACACTTGGAAACTATCAGTAAAAAAACACACTTATTAAAAAAGTTAAAACAGATGACTAAATTAAAAGGAATAAATCAAATAACATTATTAATTATTTACTACTTACTTAATTAATCATCCCTCTTCTATCGTGAGGTGTAGAGATGTGGAGGTGGGAGCGCCATACTATCCTATCGGCTATCTTCTTTCTGGCCTGGTTCCATTCTAGTCCTTGGTCCTTCAGAGATTATCTAATGTTGTCCCCCCAGCTGACTTTGGGCCGTCCTGGAGGTCTGGGTCTCTGGCTCTTAGTTTCCCATACTTGTCGTGGTAGCCGATCTTCTCCGATTTTGCAGACATGGCCAAATCATTGTATTTGGGAATGTTCTCCTTCACATTCGCTTTCACAGCAGGCGATTACGTTAGAATTTATGATCAGTGATGGTTAGCGGATCTCAGGAATACAAAAATAGATGAAACTATGCCTTGCTTAATGATCCTAGAATACAATTACTGAGCTACCTTTATTCCCTATATCGTCCCGACTTCATTGGTGTTGTTTGTCCAATTCATATTATATTTTTTCTCACTAACACTGTGACGCAATATTTGAATAAGATAATTCAGTTAATTACCAAATATTCCCGTACCCCTTTGATCTTCTCGTACCCTCTCGTACCCTCTCGTACACCCACACTAGGTTGGGATCCTCTGCTATAAGATGTTTGATAAACTAGAACGAGCGAAATTAGGGATAAGCGGTTGCTTAGGGTTTGTTCATGCTACGTTATTCTTTTAAGTGCTTTCATCGGAGCCCTGTATAATCAAAACGCTTTTACATGTAAGTGCTTTACTAAGGAATATTGTTGAATTTAGCCTGTCAAATCCTCAACCACACACTAACTATTAAACGGCCCCCCCCCCCCCCCCCCCCCACCCCATGCCGCCCAATTTTACCTTATCGCCCCCTTGGATCATTGCAAAGCCCCGTGATGGACAGTACCGCCCAGTTTGGAAACCACTGACATAGTGGATAGTAAACTGAGACCGCCATGTTGGCTTGGTAGATTTTATTTTACATGTAGTCCTAAATGATGTCACGCACTTTGATGAACACTTATAGCAGAATACGAAAACGTATTAATATTGCTACAGTGTGATAAATAACGATATTTTATATTTTTTTCTAGGATAAAATTATTTTCTAAACGTTTATTTAAAATAGATGAATCTGTAACTGAATTATGCTGAACGATGGAGAATAAAGTTTAGACTGGACAAAGCCAAAGACCGGTGTTCCATAGAACTAGTTTTTAGAGTGACGCTTAATAATTGTTGAAAAATGAAGGAATTACCGTTTCTTTGCAATGTCGGATTATCAGCCCATTCCGTTAATATAAGCTTCAGTAGACTAGAGGTTGTCATGTTGGGTGAATACCAGGCGTTTCGGGTCAAATTGAATTTTATTATTATTATGGTTTTTATTTTTTTAAATAATGTTTGTCGGACTTTTATTATTTTTGACAAAGCTCAAAACAATGTTGAGATTTGATTAAGGCTAGCTGTTTGACAAAACTCGAATGAAGTTTTGGGGTTAGGTTGTTTTTTTTTTGCGTACGCCCGCTATTGCCCGAGGCAAAATCTCAGGTTAGTATGTCTAACCTGAGACTGATTTTTACGTGAGTATCACTTTTTTCCTTGTACAGAGACAGGTGTTCCTCGCCATTCAGGCAGATACTCGCCGATTTCGGATGTACCTATTAGAGCTGGGTCTGCTGTCGTGAGAAATTCTAATCCACATATATAAATTAAAAAGTAAATGTAAAGCCTAACACATAAATTCAATAAAAGGAAAGAAGAATGGTAAAGAACAGTGCTGTCACAATGACTGTACTCGAAATCCCCTTGTTTTCTCCTTCGTCTGCAAATTGTAACGTTTCACGTTGATAGTAAAAGCCTTCTGCAGCATACACGCGTTTCCCCAACACAATAAAATGTGTACTCCATTTCTAAGAAAAACCTTGAGATACGCAAGATGACCTAGATTTAAAATTCCATTCATGTCATTTTATACACTATGTTACCAAAAACGAAAGACAGATGGACTAAGGATAGAAAGAAAGGGAGGGGCTGAAAGCGGAACGCAGGCAATACTACCACAGTCTCGCGATATACAATTACTACCATCACGCGTGTAAGGCCACTAGCACTAACTTTTTTCAAATCGACAGTGATAAAAAACACTATCCAGACGAGAGTTAGGTTTTAAAAACTTACAAAACGCTTATTAGGAAACATGACATTCTACTGTTTTATGTCTAAAATCCTGACATTAGTCTGACAGTACAGCAGGACAGGTGGCGGTTCTAAACATAAAAAATAAAAAAACAACTACACGACTATCCTAGAAAATACATATTTTGAACGCAGCCACTTAGCCCCATTAAATATATATATTTGGGTTCCTTAGGACTTGCTGACAAAGAATATGTTAAACGTTACGCAAATAGTCTAGGAATTAACAGATTATAGCCAAAAGAAATAGTGAGGGATGTCAGACAACACCAAAATCAGAATCGCTCAGTGGCAGATTTTCACACCACCATTGTACGGGAAATAGGTCCCCATGTTACCTCCTATTTGATTGGCGGAAAGTAAATGTAAGGCTAACCACGATTAGTCGGGCTATAAATAATGATTCTTGGTTGTTAGGGAAACGTGAGTAGGAGTACTTTTTTTTTTGAAAAGCTGTGTAAACATGGCACGATTGGTTAGACCCGCGAATATAGTCAATCAGAGGCGTCAGGTCACCACCACATTTTCAAATAAACTTACTAAAGAACCAGTGCGTTGAGCGCCAGTGCATATTTTTCTAAATAAAAGCCTGGGACATCGGCAGATCGAAATTGTGCTATATTCATTGCCAGTCAACGTAACTGTGTATTATTCCATGAATTGTGGGACCGTGGTCCTAAAGTTATTGAGCAGCACCTGGTCTGAGCTTTGCTGAACCTAGAGGCTGACAGCATACTCCTGGGTCCAGATAGTGACCAGTGAGGTGTCTCCAGAACACAGGGAGGCTATCGAGCAGAAGAGTCTTTTCCTGCCGCCATCACGAAAGTTAAGCCTATGTGGCCAGTGGAGCTCAACATTATGCCCCCCCTCAAAATCTGACTTTATTATAAAATAGAGGGAAAATACAGTGTTTAAATTGATAGGAACTGTGAACTTTTCCCCATACTATTACAAGATAAACAAACACTTGAAGTCATGATGACAAATAACAGCATAGCTTGAAAAAAAAAACCAGTATTACCTCATATTACTACTACACAACTGACACACATAGGATAATATTAATAAAATATGTCACTACAAGGTTCATATTGATAAATTCTGTACATATAAATTGTAATTACAATTGATTGTGATTCCTGGTTCACTTTGTAGTTGAATCAGGACATATATATTAATGAAAGTACTTAATACATATTGATATTTGAAAATTTATCAGTGACTCATTTAAGATAGTCTTATAGAATGTTACATGTGTGTGAGTGTCACAGTGTTGTCAAGTGTGGTGGAATAAATTAAATTGTTTATCTGTCTGTTGTTGTTGTGACTTACACTTCATCATATACATACACTAGACATTTAACGTAGTCATCACAATATTCCAGAATAATTCTGACTGAGGTATAATGTGGTAGCAAGTAAGTTTATCTGCAAAACACTACAGCTATTAGATACAGATACCTTCACAGCTGATCTCAGTCAGTACACTAAGTCCCCTATAAATATTTATATCATCCCACTTTACCACATCTGCTCAGGAGCCGCCAGTCCCTGGTCGACGACACTCTTTCAAATGTCTCGCCAGGGCTCGAGTTAATCCAGTCCAAATCCTGGTCGACGAAAAATCTATCTTCAAATGTCCTCGCTCGGGTTTGATCCTGGATCACCCGGTCGCCAGCGCAGTTTGGTAATCACTACACCAGCGCGGCTCCCCGGGGTTACGTTAAGGAGAGCTGTAGCGTCTATATAGACTATTTTCTTTGTCTTTTGTCCTCGTAAGACGAATCACCTTTTTTCGATTTTTTTTCAAACCCATCCATCGTATTCCACGTCTTACCGCAGTTCCCCTCCACTTCCTCGATTATATATATATTTTTTTGACTGCACCGTGTCTCTGTTATCTCGTATCTCTATCTACATATCCTGCTTATCTCCCTGATCCTATCCTATCGCCTTTTCTCAGTATTTTATATCCTATTCACCTATTTATTTTCGTATTTCCCTATTCTTCCTTCATACCTTATATTACCGCAATCTACCCTATTTATTTATTGTTTCAGCGTCTTATATTTTATTTATTTCATATTTTACGTTTTTTATTTTCTGGACGTTTTACTTTTCCCCACTATGCCCTCTCTGAAATATTTTATCAACTCTCACAGACTCAGCTTCTGCTTCGCTTACGTTGTCTCACCTCCAACAACTTCCCTTTCTATTCTATGATACGCATCACTATCCACACACTGAACCGGCAGCTGCATGAGTTCCTTTCCACGTCTAAACACCATAAACTATCCCGTCTCATCCCTACCCCCATAGCTACCCCTCCATCCTCCACTCCATCATGCACTCAGGTAGTCTGCATCCCCCCAGATCTACCCCTCTCTGAGGGAGAGCGCTCTGTTCTTAGTAAGGGCCTAAAATTTGTTCCTCTTCGTCCGACCCTAGACCAATACAATCTCCTCCAGGATGTTCATCGGTTTCACCGTCGCATGAGGCTGAAGCTCCATTTTAGAGAGAAAGACAGCACTCCGCAGTCTCAGGCTGAATCCGACATCTTCGCACGCTTTTCTGACTCTACTAAACCTCCCTTTACACCTAAACCTGGAGCCTCTCATGCCCTGGACCTGTATATCAAGAACACCATCCATGACATTCAGCAGCTCCGCCCTCGTAGATTGCATTATTCCAATCTCACTTCGGCGGAGTCTGGTGCTCTCTCCCTTCTTCGCCGTAGAGACGACATTGTCATCAAACCGGCTGACAAGGGAGGAGCCATTGTCGTCTGGCAGAAGGACTTGTACCTAAGTGAAGGTAAAAAACCAGTTGACCAATGGCTCTTTTTACAGGTCCAGGACCAGCGATGCGACTGTCTCTAACAATCGCATTGTACACAACACGATTAAACAGCTTATCACTAGTAATGATCTTCCTCCCGAAGCATCTCATCTCAGGATTCATGACAGCTCTTTGGGCAAGCCTGTATTCTACATGCTCCCCAAAATTCACAAGATCGAAAACCCTGGAAGACCTATTGTCTCAGCCTGTTCTTGTCCTACTGAACACATTTCTGACTTTCTCGATAGCATTTTCCAGCCTATCGTTGAGAATCTTCCCTCCTTCATCAAAGACACCAATCACGCTCTTACAACTTTCTCCTCTATCCGACTCCCAGCAGACCGCTCCTACCGTCTTTTCTTGCTGGACGTCTGCTCTCTGTATACCTCTATTCCCCACTCTGATGGTCTCCGAGCTCTTCAGTTTTTTCTGGACCAACGCACTTGCCCTTCTATATCCACTGTCACTCTTCTCCGTCTTGCTGAACTGGTCCTTCAACTGAATTCCTTTGAATTCAATGGTCAGTTTTTTGACCAAGTTAGCGGTGTTGCCATGGGAACGAAGATGGGTCCCAGCTATGCCTGTCTATTCATGGGCCACTTGGAGCATCAGATATGGCAACAATACTCCGGTCCTTTCCCTGGGTTTTACCGCAGATATATCGATGATGGCATAGGTCTCACAGATATGTCTGAGACTGATTTACACCGCTTCATCGACTTTGTGAACCACTTTCACCCCACCATCAAGTTCACCTCCCTCGTCTCCACAGTATCTGTCAACTTCCTTGACATTACTATTTTTATCGGGTGGGTTTGAAAAAAAATCGAAAAAAGGTGATTCGTCTTACGAGGACAAAAGACAAAGAAAATATTTCTATCACGCCCTCCGGCCTTAATACCTCAGTATACTACAAGCCGACAGATGCCCACAGCTACCTCCTGTATACCTCTTCTCATCCTCGGGCCTGTCGTGACTCCCTTCCTTTTTCACAACTTCTCCGCCTCCGCCGTTTATGCCAAGACGACGATGACTTCCACATACGAGCAAATGAGATGTTGGATTTCTTCCGTAACAGACTTTATCCAGAACATGTTCTCACCTCTGCTCTCCAACGTGTGCTCCCCATCTCTCGTCTGGAGGCCCTCAAACCTCGCCATAAATCCACTTCGGATAGAGTCAAATTAATCTTGACCCATCACCCTCACAGTACTAATGTCAAACAGATCCTTTTCCGCCACCTCCCTATCCTCCAAGCAGAGCCTCTGACCCAAAAAGTATTCAGTGAAGCACCTTTGGTGGCATATAGACGTGACAAGAACTTGAAGGATCTTCTTGTTCACAGCCGTCTCCCAAAGGAGAATGCCACTCACTTTGGCACACTACCCTGTGGTCGGACACGATGCAACACGTGCAAGTATGTCATCTCAACCCAGAAGGTGTCCTTTCCTAAGGCTACGTACACCATCACTAGTAGCTTCACGTGTGAATCGCGTAATGTCATTTATACGATCATATGTAAACGTTGCTGCAAAACCTATATTGGCCAAACAGGCAAACGACTTGGGGACAGATTCAGCCAGCACTTAAATGACATCGCTCAGCAAAAGTCAACACCAGTTGCTATACACTTCAATGGTCCTGACCACCATGGTCCCATCGACATCCAGGTCACAGCGATCCGATCCTGCTCCTCTGACACTGCCAGCCGAGAACAGCTTGAGAACCGTCTTATCCACCGCATGGAGTGTCTAAAACCAGCCGGTCTCAACACTTTTCACACCTTTGTCTGAGGTCACCCTCTCCTCTCTTGCTCTATTTTACTCTTTCCACTCTTATCCTATTCTTCTATTTGTATGCCATATACATTTTTTTATTTCATATTTATTTATCCCACTCATTCTGTCCCCTTCTATTTCCAGTCCCCACTTTTATCACGTTGGGTAGTTTATTTTCCGGTTTCGTTTTTTAGTTTCTTAGTATGCATTGTGTACATCCGGCGGCGGAAGTCGCTTTCTGTTCAGCCACGCGCTTATCAACAGGACAGCGATTTTGATAGAATTTCGGTTCTTGCCTTCAGGGAAGTACCCAGTTTTTATTTTATTTAGTTTTTATGTGTCCTATCTAGCCTTCACTTTCTTTCCTTTCCTGACGAAGGCCTTGTGGCCGTAACGTAGACTATTTTCTTTGTCTTTTGTCCTCGTAAGACGAATCACCTTTTTTCGATTTTTTTTCAAACCCATCCATCTATATGGACAGCCACTCCGGCAACATGGCGGATGCAGTCTACTGTGGCTTCCTTCTACCGGAAAAGATTAATGTCTCTGGTTAACCTTCGACGAAACCTTTTCCACTTTAGAACACTTTGTGCAACGGATAAACAAATGAAATATCTAAAGCGCAGATATCGAGTTATGAGAAGAACATTTATTACAAATAAGGGAGGTCGCAGGAAATAAAGAAGTAGAACACCAGACAACAGAAAAACAACAGACATGAGTGGCTTACCCAGGATTTGAACACTGGACCTTCCGTGCGACAACCCCGCCTAGCCATGCAAGCGAGTCGCACGGAAGGTCCAGTGTTCAAATCCTGGGTAAGCCACTCATGTCTGTTGTTTTTCTGTTGTCTGGTGTTCTACTTCTTTATTTCCTGCGAGTGCCTGATAACATACCTTTATATTTGTTTCATATTAATTTATGAGAAGAAGACGCTGGTTATAGATACTTCATGTAATGAAGAAACCTGCTCATAGCATTAGAACGCAGCCCATATTCATAAATCCCCAAAGTAAGAGAGATTAGGGAGTGGGGGGGGGGGGAGGGGGGGGGGGGGGGGGGGGGGGGCGGAGGGGGGGGGGCAACAGAAAAACACAGGCTGAAGAGAACTGGTGACGTAATGAATGAGATGAGAAAGACATGGAGAAACCTTGAGCTGATGGTGGCCTTGACATGAGTTTGTTAAAAACCTTTGCACTTGTGGGAGCTGAAGGGTATTGAATGAATGCACGTGATATCCACGTTCTATAACTGATCCTGAAAACAAATAAAATCTAGGTTAGATATAAGATTGTTTAAAAATACAGAAACAATATTCCAGATCATGTTGTGTTTTAGTCTGTCTAGTTTCATGTTGTGTTGTAGTGTGTCTAGTCTCATGTTGTGCTTTAGTCTGTCTAGTTTCATATTGTTTTTTAGTCTATATAGTCTCATGTTGTGTTTTATTCTGTCTATTCTCATGTTGTATTTTAGTCTGTCTAGTCTCATGTTGTGTTTTTGTCTGTCAAACCTCATGTTATGGTTAAGTCTGTCTAGTTTCATGTTGTGTTTTAGTCTGTCTAATTTCATGTTGTGTTTTATTCTGTCTAGTTTTATGTTGTGTTTTAGTCTGTCTAGTTTCATGTTATATTTAGTCTGTCTAGTCTCATGTTTTGTTTTAATCGTCTAGTCTCATGTTGTGTTTTAATCTGTCTAGTCTCATGTTGTGTTTTAGTCTGTCTAGTCTCGTGTTGTGTTTTAGTCTGTCGAGTCTCATGTTGTATTTTAGTCTGTCTAGTCTCATGTTGTGTTTTAGTCTGTCTAGTCTCATGTTGTGTTTTAGTCTGTCTAGTCTCATCATGAGCCACTGTGGTGATAGTGTGATAGTTGCAACCCAGATTCTGTGCTTGTGTAGTTATTTGTTACAACCTGACACTACTGTGTATACATTCTTGTACTAATGATGATCGTTAATGTCCCTGTCTTATGTACGTTGGCTGTAATTGTATGCGCCGTACCTTTGTGGCCTACCTTGCTCCTGTGACTGCTGAATGAGATTAAATTATCTGACAACTACAATGCCTGGAATGACTTGACGACTCAGAGCTGACAACAAAAGTTCTTTATTTGTTGTCAAGGAACATATTCACAAATTGGCTATCTCCGAGCCTGATTATCAATAAATATAACATATGAGACTTCATTGTTGACACTCCTACATCACGTACTGCACTGGTCAGGAACTATTTTTATTATCTCTTGATTAACTCAGGATCTCTGCTGTCTACTTTGTTTTTCTATCCACCCATCACTACTACACATCACTACTGATTAATGGGCTGTTCTCAATCTATTAAATTTGGCTTCGAAGTATTGTCTGGGTCACCACCAGTGCTGGTAACTTATTCTTAGCCATAAACTGTTCTTTGTAAACTGCCTACACCTCTGACATTGGACCATTGTTCTAACACTTGTCCTTGTCTATCTGCGCTCGGTTAATTATATGAGTGTTTACATACCAGAATAAACTGCTGGCGATATCTGCTGGCGATCTACAGGACACAGCTCGACATGAAAACTATGTGTTATGGGAACATCTTTCATCAGTCTTCTTCTCTTCTGCACACTGCAGCGGAACCATAAACAACATGGTACCTGAGCTGGCCATAACTTGGTAGATGGTCGTTACGGTTAGTCTCTCCCTAACCTGTTTTCAGCTGACGACCAGCGAAGAGTGATCCCAACTCTTCTGTCAGTGCACGGACTTCTCGTGTCACACATGACGTATAACTAAGTCCTGCTACTCAATAATTATCCCTTCTTATTCCTATCTCAGTTATCTCCTATTGCTATCACATTAGCATGACAGTAAAAAACAAAGATTGTTCAGTTACAACAACAACAAAATTTAGTATCAAATAAAAATCCGTGTTGGACCTCTTACATTATGGGCACTTAACTTGTCTTGTGCCATAGACCACTTTGATTGTCCAGTGAAAGCTATAGACCCCTTTTATAGTCCGGTGAATGCTACAGACCACTTTGATTGTTTGATGAAGGCTACGGACTCTTTTGATTGTCTAGTGAAGGCTACATACCCCTTCTAAGAAAAAAAAAGTTCCTAGACGCACAATTAAAGTTTCTTCATACAACTAATACATTTTATTACAAAGGAAAAACCATTAAGCTTGCACATAGTCCTACTGAAATACGAAAACACTATGTGAAAAGAATACAAATATTTTTTTTAATGCTTAAATCTACGAGTATGATAATATTCCCAGTAAAGATTTTTGTTGAAAATTCAATTCAATTTGTTTGGGTTATGTGCACGGACCTTCTTGAATCAATTTACGAACTCCCAGTTGGTCCGTGGACGACAAGCTAAGAACTCCTCTTACAGATCGTTACTTTAAGCATCCTTCGAGTTTTGATTGTCAAAAAGAAAAAAAAGGCGAGGGAAAAGAAGAGGAATATTTGTGCAGTCAAGTTTTAGCGCCATGGCATTTAAAAAAAAATGTTTAGTAAAATGTAAAATTTGTCTCATATATGGTACAGATAAGACAGATGCATTTGGAATTCATGGCTATCTCACAGAATAACTCATGACTGCTTTGTATATCTCAGGGGTTCCAAGCCTGGGGTACGCGTATCCACAAGGTGGTAAATATACTTGTCATGCAGGTAAGGGTAATATTAGGTAAATAGTTATATTATCTTATTAAAATATTCCAAAAAAGACTTAGCAATTGTTAGTAAGCTAATACAATGAAATACCTATGGATTAGCACAAGCAAAAAACAAAGTTACAACTGATCAGAGCATCTATTTCTTAGTTCATGTAACGCTCTATTTCATTTCATTAAATTAATCATTCGAAATGAAATATACAGAAGGTATGAGAATCAGGCACTGGACAGGAAATAAAGAAGTAGAACACCAGAAGTACAGCAACTAAATGTACAGGAACATGAGTGGCTCCTTACCCAATAAGGATTTGAAATGGACCTTCCGACATGCGAAAACCCCATGGTCCCTGGAAAAAGGGGAAGGGGTCGACCTAGACCATGGAAGCGACATCACAGAGAGTCTGAACCTGCCATCTGATGCATCGACTTCAAAAAATCGTGATGCGTTCACGGCAGGTGTAACAGGCGAACCACGTTCTGGAAAAACACGTCACATGAAGAAGTACAGATAAGACAGGCATTTGGAATTCATGGCCTATTAATAACGCAATCACTTGCTGTTGTATTTCTATCAAGCAGTATGGGTACCGAATCCAACAAGGTGGTAAATATACTTGTCCATGCAGTAAATGATAGTAGACTAGAACAGTGAGTTACATTAGTGGGTTTAAAATATTCCTGCAGAGTGCCTAGTAGGGTAAACAACCTTTACTCGTTTATTAGAATATTAAGGGTACTGTTTAGGCCTCGGGTTTCCCTCCCTTATGTGTAATAAATGTCTGTTTCATTTCGCTGGAAATGCTCTTTTTGGTCCATATATAAAACTTATTGTAAAATGGATCGTTTGGCTGTTGTTTCTATTCTCCATTGTCGGTCTATGATCTATTTTAATCTCTGACGGATACACTGTTTAATATTTTCTTTGTCACCGACAGTAACATCATTCCCCTGTAATTTGTGCACTCTTGTAAAACCCATCTCTGACAGCTTGACTATATATCCTTATTCAGGATTCATGTATTACTATAGAATGCGGTAGCCAGTCCAGTGCCCAGTCCTCCTTTACCGCCTTCTGCTATATGCATTCTGACGCACAAAGCGACTAGTATAAGGTTGAGCATGGGGTGGCAACCGCAACATGTAATACAAATTACACAGAAACCACAGCTGCGAGCGTATGTGAATGCTTGGTGCAGGTTTCCTGTCCAGGGGGTCAGCTACAGGTGTCGCCCTATGCTCCGTAATAAGCAAAAAGGAAAATGATGACAACATGCCTGTTAGGGTGTGGGGGTACTATTCTTTGCTCCCCTCCAGGGGTTCTGTATTTTGTTGCTTTAGGAACATATCGTTAGTTAATGGAATTACTAAATACAGTAGAGCGTCGATTATACGAAATAACTGGGATCATGGTTGGCTCGGTAAATCAAATAGTTCGGATAATCAAACATATACGAGAATATACCCAATTAATACGAAATAAAGTGGTACTGTGCTTACAATGAAAGTCACGGGAGACTGTCCTAAGTCCACACAGTAGCTTAGTCCAACATTTGATTTTTAACTCCTGTAATGACAAAGGGTAAAGGTAAAGGATTCCATTACATGCCCATTGAAGCATATTAGGAATATGGTGTTAGGCTCATATTTTCTTGACCATACGGCACACTAGTGATGATGTGGTCAGCATCACGCCGGCCGCCTTTAACCTTCCCAAAGTTGCTGTGGTACCCAATTCATGACGCTAGGTCGATCCGGAGCCGTTTGCGGTCTAAAAAGCCCACCTCAACTGCTGTAATGACAAATTAAGACTATTTATGTGCAATACTGCACACATCTTCGAATAAATAATCGTAAAATAATACATGAAGTACCAGGGAGTAATATATTAGCATAACGTTAAGTACACTTAAAGAAGATACTGTAATTTTTTTTTTTTTTTAAGCGGCGGCGGCGGTGGTTCGGATAACTCAAGGTTCTAATAATTTACGTTAGAATAATCGACGTTCTACTGTATATGCATTCTTGAAATTAAAAAACTGGAACAAGAATCAGCCAACGGGAATTATTTCTGTGAGAAATACACACAATGATACTGATAATAATAATGTGAACACGTGACTTTAGTGGAAGTACATTTCTCCTGCAATTACTCTGGGGACTTAGTGAGCAGATAACAAAAGAACAGCAAAAACAAGAAAGCTATCAAAAGGCGCTGTCATACATATGGTTTCTTTGTGTCTCTGTGTCCGGAACGCTCTTTGAGCTTTAGTAACTTAAAAATTAAACAAGCTATTGACCTCATTCCGTTTTCAATAGGTGATACTTAGCACCAAAAGTTAGAACAACAACAATCTGCAGTAAAACAGATGACCAGAGAAATAAAAATTTCTCGTAAAGGTAGGGAATTGAACCCACTACGATTGTCTCGTAAAAGAATAAATATTGAACACAGCAACAGAGCGTAAACAGAGCATTGCGCTAAGAAAAGGTTTTACAGTGACATTAACGACTGAAAACTTTCGAATAAGACCAGTTTGTATGTAGAAGCTACAGCAGTGCTGGTAAAAAGTGACAAGGAATGTATCTTATATTGTGAAGCAATGTATGGGGTGGAGATAGGTGCAGCTTCAGTTGCTAATAATGATGATGGTGATGATAATGTCGTTCAATGAATACAGGCACACAGCTGAACATGTAAAGCCATGTGTAGTTCCGGAAGGACACAAAGAAAGAATCGACTTCCTGCTTCTTTAGGCAACTCGTAAAAAGATACTAATAGGAAGATATGTATAGGTCTGGCTGTGTAAAATACATTGCTGCAGAAGCCACAGCTGCAAGAGTTTGTGCTTTGGTGTAGGCTTAATCACGGGAGCCACCTGAGGCGTGTAGCGCCTTACTGCATATGGGACGAAAATGGAGATTGTATTTCATTGTAAAAAAGGCTATTTTTAAACTCAACTGACAATTCTTTAATTCACATAAAAACGCTGCACAGTTTTAAGTACACTTACTGTAGTGATCTGTCATAGAAATGCTTTTATTTTTTAAAATTCACTTTTGTTATAATTTCTTTTAAAAAGACTTGACTCCCTGTTATAACAACAATTTTCTCTGAAAAGAAGTCAGTGCAATATTTTAAAAATTCTTCACATGAAAACAAACATTTTGGTTTCCTGTTACACAAATCAGTAACGGCGCACGTTTCTGGTTAAGACAACGTTTC
The DNA here is from genome assembly GCA_024509875.1 of Oreohelix idahoensis. Taxonomy (NCBI): domain Eukaryota; kingdom Metazoa; phylum Mollusca; class Gastropoda; order Stylommatophora; family Oreohelicidae; genus Oreohelix; species Oreohelix idahoensis. The sequence goes on from JAMPIV010000358.1 coordinate 103,403, forward strand.
CTATAATAGACGTTTCTCTTTATTACAGCAGTGAATTAGCCCAGCTTAAGTTAGTTCACAGCTTGAATCTATCCTTCCACACTTGAGCACTGACAAGGCGAAACCAGTTTTATCACTACATCTTACAAAGATAGCAAGGAAATGGCCCGCAAAAAAATAAAATAAAAAATAAACACTTACTCATATATAAAATGGTGCCATCCATATAGAAGAGGGGAAAACACACTTTCTATATATCCTTCAGCTTCCAGAGAGTTTGAAAAATTAACTGACATTCTGCGCCGATTCCATTCATAAAACGAGTCTAGGAGACTATTCTTAGTAACAGAAAATTGCTCACTCTCTCGTCGCTGCTCGTCTTAAAACTCAAAAAGTTCTCGTCTCATATCTAGGGCGCATATTTCTGTTATATCATATACAGAAGAAAGTTCTAATATATTTGAGAATTAGTTTATTTAATTAACATGAACGTTAATTAAGAAGACAGAACAGGGAATGATGTATGGTTCACCTCAGCGGGCTCTTTAGCAGGTTTGTTATGGTCTTAAAGTGTTCTGGCTGTGACGTACAGAAAAATTAACGAAGGAACGGAGATCAATTTGTCACGAATAGGGAGATCAATTTGTCACGAATAAGGTTAGGATTTTAATTACCTAAAGATTGCTAGAAAATGACCTACAAGCAATGCAAATATGACCCAAAAATGACTCAAAATCATAAAAACCCTAGCCTTAGTCATAAATATGTCCAAAAGTAACCTGTCAAAAACATTATCGGGGGGGGGGGGGAAGAGAAGGGGGGATGATTATGCCTTTTTCTGCCTTTTTGTTGTTGATGGTTGTGCCTTCTTATAGCGAGACACGTTTCTTTCAGCCTAGACTTAAGTCTGTTGGTTATATCGGAGCGCAATTTGCTATTCAAAAAAAAGTGAACTCTGTTAACTGAAGCGCTGTGTTGATAAAATCTAAGCCCTGAAAAGGACTACTAGCATTTATCAGCTAGCATGAAGTAGCTCTAAAAAGTACTAGTCCTGAAAAGGACTGCTAGCCCGACCAGCGTTGATAGGTATTAAGTCCTGAAAAGGACTCACATTACTTATCTGATAACATGGTGAATGCCTGAAAAGGATTTGTCCTGAAAACGCTGCCTCAGTGTTGTGACGGTATTGTCTTCCCTGCTTTGCAGTAGTGGTCCAACAGTAGCCAAAACTCAAGAGTATCTATTATATTCTTCAATGGAGTCTATCTTTACACACGATTACTCTTGGCAGAAATGTCGATAAAAGAGCAGTAAAGCTTCTATCACATGGGAGTCTTCATACGATATTCAGATAAGCGAAAACAATGCTGGTTGTCGCTAAGCACGTTAATTCTATAATCTACCGACACTTTTATGAAGAATTTAGGCAATGGTATATTCTAGTTCGTTAATCCCCCACCCCTGAGTTAATCAGTGGAATTATAATAATAATTATATATATATATATATATATACACACATATATATATATATATATATATATATATATATATTATATATATATATATATATATATATACACACATATATATACATAATATATATATATATATATATATATATTATATATATATATATATATATATATATATATATATATACATATATATATATATATATATATATATATATATATATATATATATATATATATATATATATATATATATATATATATTATATATATATATATATATATACATAAATATATATATATATATACGAGGGAAGGTCAAAAAGTAATGCCTCCTATTTTTTATGTATGTAAATACTGCATCGGTGTGCAATTTGTAAATTTAGCAGGATTCCTCAAACACACTTCTGCACTGTAAAGCATTACCAACCTGTTTCAGTAACAGGTGGCACCACTGTAACAGTTTAAAAATGGCTGCCAAAGACGTTCGGTTAAAACAACGTTATGTCATAGAATTCCTCAATGTTGAAGGCGAGACCCCAATTCGCATCCACAAACGTTTGAAGAATGTTTATGGAGATTCAACAGTGGATGTTAGCACTGTCCGACGTTGGGTACATCGTTGTGACGAAGCTGAAGTAGGTCAATCCTCAATGGCTGACGCAAAGCGGACTGGCCGTCCGTCTACCGCAGTGACTCCACACAACATTCATCGAGATCATGGCATCATTCGTGGTGACCGTCCTGTAACACTGGATGAACTTTCTTCCATGTTGTCCATTAGTAAAGGCAGTGTCCAGAACATCATTAAAGACCTGGGTTATTCAAAAGTTTGTGCACGGTGGGTACCCAGAATGTTGACAGACAGACATAAAGAAACAAGGAAAACCATAGCCATCAACCTCCTGCACCGTTACGAAACTGAAGGAGAAGAGTTTTTATCAAATATTGTGACAGGTGATGAGACTTGGGTTCATTTTTTTGAACTAGAATCCAAGAGGCAGTCGACGGAATGGCATCACACAATTATCGCCAACAAGAAAGAAGTTCAAAGGTTCACCATCTGTAGGGAAAGTTATGGCCTCCGTGTTTTGGGATGAGAAGGGTGTGATTCTTCTCGACTTCTTGGAACAGGGAAACACGGTGAATGCAGACCGTTACATTGAAACTTTGAAGAAACTTAGAGGTCCATCTGTTTGGACTACTGAAAGAAGATCTTCGCGACAATCACTTTGAGGACACAGAGACCCTTAAACGCGCTGTACGCCAGTGGTTTAGGAAAAAGGACACAAATTTTTACCGTGCGGGGATACATGCCCTTGTGAGAAGATGGACAAAAACTGTAACAAATAACGGAGACTACATTGAGAAATAAATTTTTGAAGTTCAGACTTGGGGCTACATTTCAATGTGATTTTTATGTGTTTTCTTGCCTATTGAATGAAATTAAAAATTACGAGGCATTACTTTTTGACCGTCCCTCGTATATATATATATATACACACATATACATATATATATATATACACATATATATATATATATATGTATATATATATATATATGTATATGTATATATATGTGTATATAGATATATATATATATATATATATATATATATATATATATATATATATATATATATATATATATATATATATATATATATATATATATATATGGCTCTGTTTAGAGTGTGTGTTTAGTAACTTTGACTGAGACAAACATGTAGTACATTTAAAAGGACTGAATCGAAGTTAAATTTGTAACATAAAAAATAACAAAATTTAATAATCACTTTAGGTTTTAACAGTTGGAAAATAATTTGAATGGTTATGGAAAGGGTTTCATCACTTAAATGGGATTTAACTGAATCAAGGAGGTCACTTTTGGCAACGGATATTTTCACTTAGCTGCCAATAGTAGTTTCTTCTCCCACTGGGTCAGTTCCTTTCACTTTGCTCCTGCTCGTCTCTGGTCAAAGTTCAGGCGCCGCCCGTTCCCAGAACATCAAGGAGTAACGGCTATGTTGGTTCTGCGTCTGTCTATAAGATCCTCTTATGATGGCGTCTCGCAACACGTCAGTCCACTTCTACCTTCGAAGAACATGTTGTTCCAGAGATAGTACTTTCTGCTGGTACCACCAATAACTGGTAATAGAAATAGAAACGAAACACTCTTCTGAGTATGGCGTTTTCCGACACAGTTATCCCCCCCCCCCCCCCCCCGCCCTTCTATTCTACCATCCCATGTCAGAATTTACCCTTGATGAGAATTAAATTTAATCCCTCGGGATAAAACTTCCTTTACTCTTAAACTGAATAGCTTTAGCTTTACATTACATTTAAATGAAAAGGCTAAATGTACAGATATAATATGTTTTACGTTTACATTTCCACATTTTGAAAAGTGTTCACAATATAAATTCATTTATGTTTCGTTTATATTTACACTGGTGGAAAAGGTTGAAACTTCTATTAATTAAAATTAATATTTTCACATAGACATTTACAATGGTTTAAAGCTTGAAAACTTACATTAATATTTAAGTGAATATGTTTATAGGGGCATTTACACTGCTTGAAACTGTAAGTATTACTAGAATGTACATAATTTCTTTCATCTTTCCCTCCCTGCTCCATAGGGAACCTGGAACTACTTTATGTTTTTAGTTCTCTTTACGAAACTATCAAGAAAGCAATAACCAGCCCGTGCAGTGGTGGTTCATGAATCATCATTCTAGATACTGAGCTTGCCAGCCCCAAATGACTTTGACACCCAATAGCGAGTTTTCTTATTTGGTTGTCCAATAAAAGGTCCGGTTAACAAATAGGAATTATGAATCTAGTCTTCACTCTGGCGAAATCTGATGCTGTCTTGGCGAGCTTGAAATTCACTGTGAGTTAAAACTGCGAAATGGTCAGGCTATATTCCCCTCAATGTTGTTATGAATCTAATCAGAAAGATCCAATCATTTCAAACATGTCGTGTGTGGCACTTTCAAAATATTTCCTACATGGAAATTTTTTTCAAAAGGTCACGTCTCCCATATATGGTAATATGATGTCTTGGACAAACTCTCACCAACACATTTGTAGACTCATATTGTCTAAAATTTAATAAATCCATGATTTCTTTTTAACCAAGTGACCGGAAGCGATTATATCACTCTTATCTGCCCACGTGTGTCACACAGACAGTAATCTCGTTATCTGTCGCATGAGCACGCAAACTCCGTGTCTTATCGGTGATTTAAGCCGATAGTGCTGGCCGATGAACGTGTTAATATGCCGCGCCTATAACCACCAATCTGGGTAGCGCTCCTTGCAAATGTGATATTTATCATAAAATGAAATATCTGCTACTTAGCAGAAAAATAAAAAGGAAAGACAGAAAAGTGCGATAATTGACAGCACCTAATAAAAGTCAGTACCACAAATGTACCGATACTGCCGGAGAGAACCAAAGATCGATAGAGGTCGTCCATTTCGTCAGAAGTGTCCAGCGAACATCGGTTGTAAAAAAGTAAGAAAAGGTTTTCTCTGCTGCATTCTCTAATAACGACACTAATTCTCATGTGGTCATTTCATTCCTTTTTTAAATTTCAGACCCAAATAGAACAGTCCCAACTAAGATGGTTTGGCCATGTCTGCAGAATGGGAGAAGATCGGCTACCACGACAAGCATGGGAAACAAAGAGCCAGGGATCCAGACCTCCAGGACGACCCAGAGTCCGCTGGGAGGACAACATTAGACAATCTTTGAAGGACCGAGGACTAGAATGGAACCAGGCCAGGAAGAAGGCAGCCGATAGAATGGTCTGGCGCTCTCTCTTCCAAACCTCTACACCTCACGGTAGAAGGGGAACGACTAAGTAAGCAAGTAAGTAAGTTCAAATTTGTTCCGAGCAAACCGAAGTACTCAAGACCTAATCTTCACACTCAGACAGCTGAGTGAAAAGGCCCTTGAGTATAAGAGTGAGATCCATCTTTGTTTCATAGATCTGGAAAAGGCGTTTGACAGGGTCCCCTGGAGCAAACTTTGGGACTGTTTGGCAAGGAAGAATATTCCAGCACCTCTGATTCATGCTATACAGAGCTTCTACAAGTCTTGCAGAAATTATGTGAGGACAGCAAACCATAAGTCAGAAGAGTTCAGGACCACCACTGGTGTAAGACAAGGTGATATCCTATCACCTTACCTCTTCATACTCCTTATGGACGATGTCATCAAGGCATGTAAGGAGAGAACAAGAAAGTATTCAGTGGGGTACTGGAAGATGAGACAGGTCTATATTTCGGAGCTGGCATTTGCTGATGATGTTGCCCTGATTGCTAAATCAGAGGCACATCTCCAATCCAACCTGCAAGTCTGGAAGGAAGAGTTGGAGAAGAGAGGGATGGTCATAAGCAGCTCTAAAACAAAATCCATGGTGATATCACGAGAAGAAAGAAAACATCAGATTAAGTTGGGAGAACAGGTCCTGGAGCAGGTCGACCACTTTAAATATCTCGGAGCTATTATAGACCGAAAGGGAGGCATCAAAGAAGAGTAGGCCACTCGAAAAGCAGCGGCTGGGAGACTTTTTCAGGCCATAAATCGTGGATTCCTCAGCAAGAAAGAGTTGGTAAGAAAACGAAGATGGCTGTATACCGCTCCACCTATGTCCCAGTCTTGACATATGGATGCGAGTCGTGGGCAATGACTACAACCCACAAAAGCCAGATCCAAACCTCAGAAATGAGGTATCTGAGGAAAGTGGTTGAAGTAACAAGAAGAGACATGGTCCGCAACCAGACGATCCGTCAAGGCCTAAAATCCCATCCGCTGCAGACCCAAATAGAACAGTCCCAACTAAGATGGTTTGGCCATGTCTGCAGAATGGGAGAAGATCGGCTACCACGACAAGCATGGGAAACAAAGAGCCAGGGATCCAGACCTCCAGGACGACCCAGAGTCCGCTGGGAGGACAACATTAGACAATCTTTGAAGGACCGAGGACTAGAATGGAACCAGGCCAGGAAGAAGACAGCCGATAGAATGGTCTGGCGCTCTCTCTTCCAAACCTCTACACCTCACGGTAGAAGGGGGACGACTAAGTAAGTAAGTAAGTAAGTTCAAATTTATTTGATCTTTATAGTCTAATTTATCATGACTTATGGTCAATGGATCTCTGTAGTCTAACTTATCATGACTTATGGTCAATGGATCTCTGTAGTCTAACTTATCATGACTTATGGTCAATGGATCTCTGTAGTCTAACTTATCATGACTTATGGTCAATGGATCTCTGTAGTTTAACTTATCATGACTTATGGTCAATGGATCTCTGTAGTCTAACTTATCATGACTTATGGTCAATGGATCTCTGTAGTCTAACTTATCATGACTTATGGTCAATGGATCTCTGTAGTCTAACTTATCATGACTTATGGTCAATGGATCTCTGTAGTCTAACTTATCATGACTTATGGTCAATGGATCTCTGTAGTCTAACTTATCATGACTTATGGTCAATGGATCTCTGTAGTCTAATTTATCATGATTTATGGTCAATGGATCTCTGTAGTCAAACTTATCATGACTTATGGTCAATGGATCTCTGTAGTCAAACTTATCATGACTTATGGTCAATGGATCTTTATAGTAAAACTTATCATGACTTATGGTCAATGGATCTTTATAGTAAAACTTATCATGACTTATGGTCAATGGATCTTTATAGTCAAACTTATCATGACTTATGGTCAATTGCCAATACAGCATGAACAAAATTCGGCTTGCATGATCTTTTTTTAATGGATGTTCAATTAAGCTGTCACTGTGCAGTGCTCACCGTGACCGTATTTTCCAGACAATGCACAGCGAAAAGATTGCAAGTATTGTACATTTTTTAAACTGGGTGTTCAGTTTAGTTTTTACGGTGCAATGCGCAACTTTCCTGTAGTTTACTGAAAAGCTGGCGATATTTTTTCATTGTTTGTTACATGGCGTTTCACTTAGACAGTTAGAAGTATGAAGATGTTTCTGGACTTAATGGAAGAAAATATAATTCTGTCAAATTTCATGGTATTGATTGTTGATCAAAATGAGGGCTTTTAATCGTTAAGTTTCATACTGAAATAAACAAGCAAAATAGAACATAAAACGACAATCAAGAAGCTTCTAACATTCATAAATGATTGCTTGCCTAGAACAGAGAGGATTGGAATGGTATGACATAGTCACCAATGTAGAACTGATGACAAGAACCATACAAGTGTCAGTGGAACAAGAGATGAGAAGGAGACGATGCGTTGGATAAGAATATACACTGAGGGAAAACTTGATGATAGCATTCCAAGGCAGTTCGTGTACTGAAATCCTGAGGGTAACAAAGATAGAGGGAGACATTTAAACACACAGGGAATGGAGATGAAGACAGACATGAAAGGGATGAGAAAAGACATGGATAGACCTTGAACAGATGGCACAAAACTGGAAGGCCTTGCGTGTATTCATTGAAGGCGTATTCTCCTTAGGAAGCTGAGGAGGTGATGATAATAATTGTGACGTACGTCTAGTTTGACAAGTGAATTCTCCCTGATATGATGGATGATTTAAAGGGACTTTTAGCTTTTCATAACATTAGAACCCCTGAACATTTGTTGTAACTTTTCGTTTGCCAGAACTCATTCCCTATTGCCAAAAACGATGCGACTAGCAGAGAGCAGGCCGGGGGATAAAAAAATACCAGGGGGCGGAGGGTTCGGTCAAAACACCTAAAATAAAAGAATACTAATAGAGTACAACAATTGATTATGGGGGGCGGGGCGCGGGTATTATCAATATAAAGGAAAAAAAAAATAAAATAAAACACATCATTTGGGGTATGTGTGGGCGTGTTGTGGGTTTTTTATACAATATTGGGGGCGGGCAGGGGGAGGTTTCTAAAATAATAAATACACGGTTGGGGCGGTTGCGGTTGGCGGCAAAATATTAAAATCTTAAACATACTACAAAATAATATAAAAATCAGGGTTCAATAAAATCCCCCAATAACTACTCAAGACCAACTTAACAAACTTCGTGGAGTGTGCGGTGAGTGGAGGGGTCAAGGGTGAGGGGGGAAAGGTTGAGATTGGGGTGGAGGAGTTGGGGAGTGTTGTTTGTGGGGGGGGGTTTTTCCCCTCAAATAAGGATCAAAAATTTGTTGGGAGGAGTGGTGAGAGCAAATAAGCTGTTAAGTTTTATCTGAGTTTAATTCATTGTCAATTCAACTTTATACATTATTTTAGCTAAATAGACCATGCTGCTGAAGGCATTCGGCTAGGACACGTTCTCACTTCTCGCAGGCCAGCAGACTTTACAGCCGCTCGCTTCTTTATTGCATGACAAAATCTGTGTATCAGATTTTCCCCAGGATTTTTATCTAATCTTATGCAGTCGGTTTCGAGGAGAGTGTAAATAAAAACTGTAGCTTAGCCCATCGGTCCTATTATATAACCCCCTCTTTTAAGTAAATTACAATTACTTTACATTAACTTTTATACAATTTACACACTAATTACCTTACTATAACTTATTAACAAACATTACAAACCACCCCAAATTATTTACCAAAAATTAAATACTTACAAAACAAACACACAAAAATTTTATAATTCTTACTTTTTTTTCTCTTTTTTACCACATATACTTTATATACCAATTACCTTTTTCACTTACCATTTTTAAAAACCAACAAATTAATCCATTTTACAACCCACTTTTATTATTATAAATAAAAAACCAAAACCAACTTTAACCAACAAAAATTAAATAAAAGAATAAATAATAGAGTT
>JAMPIV010000359.1:0-112662 GCA_024509875.1 Oreohelix idahoensis
TTTGTGTTTAGGTGGAGGTATAGTTAGTTAGGGGTGGGTTATTTTTAATTTTAGTTTGGGTTTGATATAGAGATTTGGGTATTATATGTGATTTTTTTATTTTTGTTTTTTTTTTTATTTTTAGTTTGTTTGTCAATCAGGCAATGAAAAAAACTTCAAGATGCCTGCTGAAAAAAAAAAAATTCAACTGCTGCCTGAGAAGAAAACTTCAACTGCTGCTGAGAGAGAAAATTTCAAAGCTGCTAGCTGAGGAGAAAAAACCTTCCAGCTGCGCTGAGGAAGGAAAATTGCAACTGAGCGAAAAGAATTTTCAAGCTGCTGCTGACGAGAGAAAATTTTCAACTCCCTGCTGAAGAAAAAAAACGCAACTGCTGCTGAGGAGAGAGAATATCAAAGCTGCTGCGAAAAAAAATTCAAGCTGAGGCTGAAGAAAGAAAAGCAAAAAATGGAACATGATGAAAGACACGCAGCTTTGGAGTTATAGAATATTAAAACTGATGAATGCGGGAGCTCATCAAGCAGCTTTGGCATACAACAAAGGAAAGTCTAATAGAGATCAAATTTAACCTCATTTCAATCCTTTAAAGGACGACATAACGGGATTATCCTTGATAGATTTTCTCAATATTTTATGTGATGATACGCATAAAATTTAAAAAAGGAAAAATATGTCGAATACAAACTGATGGATATTTTTTTTCGAGGTGAACCAGTAACTACTCTTATGAACAATAGAGGAACATGAACAGGAACTAACTATGAATGTTTGTCCCAGAGCAGCAGCATTACTTAAATGATAATCAAATTAAAAAGAACGAAAGATTATCGATCCTTTTGTCTTTATAGACAATGTTTGCCAAGAAAATGGGAGTAGATTCTCTACTTTTGACATATACAAAGATACGTCCGTACATCTTCACACGTTGGATTGGAGTTCGCGTCTCAGACTTGAAAAAAACCAATATGAAGGCCTAATGGACTTATTACTTTGAGAAAAAGATAATGTCGTCGGTCAACGAATCATTCCTTGCTTTTTTTTCTTCATGAGCGAAACCTAAAAAAATTAAAAGACATGGAGAAATTTATTGATGGCCAGTGATGTCCAACTGCGCATCCCCCATGGCTACAGTTTGGCAATCTCTAAAGCCGAAAGAAGTGGGTTGCCAGTTTTGCTTTAAGCAGCCACCATATGGCCTCCTAATTACAATCCGTAAATTTCCAAGGTGCACAACAAAAGCTTTTTAAGAAAAAGAGTTAATCAGAATTACACTCAAATATCCAAAGCAATCCATCCATACCAATGGGTTTATTTTTCTTCAAAGAATTAGAAGACGAGCCTAATAGTCCTCGTAATGTAGGGTCTAATAATTATAGACACTTTTGCAAAGGTTATCACAATAGAAACGATTCCTAGTTATTTTCTTTCGGTCGAGAATAATTAGTCCTTGCCTCCAAGAATATTATGATGATGGTTATGGAAACTGGTGATTCAAACCAGAATAATGGTTATAATAGGCAATATAAAGATAATTACAGGGGAAAATAATAATCGCCGTGCGAAACATAGACATAACAAAAGAAAATCTTATCGTCAGGGCAATACGCTGCACCGACATGATATCAGTGAAAGCCTGTAGTCAAGTAAACGATAGTAGAAACTCTGAATGCCTACACTGGCTTCTGCTTTCGATTTTGGGAGAGCAGCTAAGTCCCCCAATCCTCAACTTGTTTTGAGCCTTCTCAGTATCTACCCCTAAAGTTGTGGTCACCCTCTTAGCCCCGCTCGTCCCTGCTACAGTTGCGCATGACGTGGAGAAGTAACCCTCTTTATCTCACATAAAGCTCTATGAATGATAATCCAGTCCTCAGTACTTTTTGATTCTGGATGAACTACCATAAGGTTAGCAATCTCCTCCATAGATCCGTTGCTAAAGCACCACGGAAAGGTGGTTCAATGTGTTACATTTGGTGGCACTTGGGAGATATATCCTATTGCTATCATCCAATTGGATACTCCCTTTCTTTAAAGAAGATGACCACGCAATGTCCATCTTATCCTAATCCTATTGCGATACTTATAATCCTCCATCTTCACGGGGTTAAGGAATATACCCCCGCAGCTATTTGCAGCTTGGGAAGCAAACAATAATATCCCAAACACCCAATCAAATTGTAAACAAGAAGCGACAAGCTCTTGTTTCCTTCAACTTCAATCTAATGATGGTAATGATTGGTAGCCAAGATGATCACTTGGTTGATTTCACATACTCGTTTGTGAAACTACAAGAAGAAGACCCGTTTTCTTAAATAAATACTTTCCTTCTTCCGCTAAAAATGGTGATCCGAATCAATAAAATTCACAAATCGTATATCACTAATGAAGATTGGTATACTAGTATGTATGGTACAACACTCAGACACCAACTATGCACTACCACTCAAATTTCTTGTGCCCAAAAGTAATGAGACCTAATTCTTCAACATGCACAAGATTCTCCAGTGGTGCAGGACACATGGGTTTTTTCTCGCACTAAGTGAGAGTTTCTAGCGGCTTTCTTTGGCCATTCGTAAACAAGGACAAAAACCAAATTTATTGCCAATCTTGCACAGATTTGTCAAGAAGTTCCCAAATCTAGAGAACCACAACATGGCCTGCACCTATCCAGGCTGCAGACCATTCCTATTCGAAGCCATTCCAAAGATGGCAGATAGAATTATTATTGGCCCTTTTAAGATAAATTCAGCCAGAGGACATCAATTCATTATAACATGTGTCGACATGTGCACACGTTGGTCATAAGCTATACCCTCTAAAAGCATATCCCTAGATATCTACTGCCAATATCGTGCAGATGACTCTTTGGTCTAATTATTTTTTTTTATCATTTGGGTTTTTCCCTCATAAGAAATATTGTCAGACCATGGTACATCAATATGTAGACACTAATGTACGCAGTGAATGTCTACCTAGATATTAAAAGTTCTCTCAGTAGTAATTCTCAACTCAATGTCTAATTGGGTTAAGTTGAACGTCTTAATAGAACACTCAAGAACTTACTTGGCAAGATTACGAGGATCATCCTCCAGGATATTGGGACAGGGTTTTACCCGCAGCTCTCTTTGCCTATAGAAGAGGTCCCCAATGAGCAAACAGGGATTTTCTCCCTTTCAACATTGTTTTTGGCGTGCAACGCGCAGTAAATATTCCTTGCTACACTATTTGATACCTGGCCGATAATAGTGACGAATGACACTTCAATCTGCATATGATATGTCCATTGCTCTCCAGCATAAATTATCGAAGCATGCAAGTTAGCCGACTTCATCCTCCGAATTTGCCAAAGAAAAAGGCAAGGCAATTCCGCAAATTAAAGAAAGACCCCCTACGTCCAACTTTTGTCCTTGAGACAAAGCATTTGTCTTACTTCCTTCAAGGGAGAACAGACTTCTCATTGCATGGAAAGGTTCCCCCATAATAGAAAAGTCCCCCTCCAAAAATTCCTGATTCGACTAAGTTTGTGAATATTGATGGAAAGGGCAAAAAACCTTCCATATAGAAATATGCTTACGGAACCTATTAACACAAGACTATTTGCACCTATTTTCCATGCGACGGACGTATTCTCCCAGTCCAACATGGTCATAATCTCATCCACCCGCTTGTCGGTTATAACAGGATAAGGAAAACTACGTTTTCAGATGGTAATTCTACCACTTCCTATGATTCCACTCATTCAAACGGAATCATGGAGAAACGTTACGGTTTTCTTCTAATGTTGTCTTTTTAGGAACAGCCGTCAAGTATCTTGCCTACTGCTACAATTTAATTCTCAGGATGTACCTTAACGCGACATTCTGGACACCACACACAGCACACATTCATTTAACAATGACAATCATACCAACTTGATCCACAAGATCACGAATCAGAGAAGAGACCAAAGTACCCTAATCCCTATTCCATGTTCCAAGCACAAGTCCGATAAAGAATTGGTGATGAAATGATTACAATTGAAAATAATTGAACCATCCCACTTTCAGCATACTCTTCGGTCCCATGGTTATTGTTTCGAAAGAAAGACAATACATACGTCCTTTGCATCGACTATCGCAAAATTGAAACCAAGTTTACGAAGTCGATGCCTGAACCTAATGCCTTTAATTGGAAGATCTCCTTACTAACTTTCTAAACCACGATTCTTTAACTAAAAAACCTTGGGACTTGTCGAAAGGGGGCTTATTGGGGCAAGTTTTCCGGTTTTAAAATAAATAAACCTGAAGCGAAGCCAAAACACCTTTTCCAATGCTTTTTCTCAACACCCTAGGCTGGTTTGGTAATTCAATTGGAAAATTATTAATGGGGCCCTCTTTTGTTCGGGGGGGGCCTGATCGAATGCCCCAGCTTTACCTTTATTTTTCGTTTTTAACGGGGCCTGGATTGCGTGCAAATCTCTCATATCGTTACCCAGATGGGGTCTTCTGACCATAACTTATTTATATCGGGGAGAACATCCTGTCCCTTTTTTCAACGATACTTGGGAAAGAATAAAGCAACCTACTATTTTTCGGGTTTTTTAAAAAATGAGTTTACTGGTTTCTACTCCGTAATGGCAAAGGAATAAAAATTTGGATCTTGGCCAAAAATAAGACCCTCATAAAAGTGTGTTTGTTGGGTTGGCCAGTGGAAAAAAATTTCTTTTTTATTCCTAAGTTTTAATTCATCGTGGACGGTTTCTGGGTCCTAAATTGGGAAGGGACTCAAGAGGGAACCCAAAACCAAATTTTTTCTTAAAGATATAGTGAAATATTCTTATCCGTTCCTAAAACAAGAAAATAGCAAGTATGTTTTTTTTAGTTATTCCTTTAGGGGATTTAATACAGTTCTGATAGGCAGATAGTCATTTTAAGATTTTCTGGCTGTACAATTACCCATGCATTATATGGCAACCTTCATTTTCAAATACTTTTATTGAAAAAAAAAAAGGTTTTCCTCCTAGTATGGTGGCGCTGGTCCAAAAGATATCTTGGGCCAATTCCATTCATTGGATCAGATTTAAGGCAAAGATTTTTGTTTTTTTTCCACATCCGTCCCTACCTATCTTACGGACTGACACCATCGATTTGATAAGGTGGGGAACTTTTTGTTTTTCGTGTTAGCTGGATTGCCACTGTCCCCACTAGGGGGATTAGTGGTGGCGGAATATTAATCTGGCCAGGGAGTTATTTGCCTGGAATATTTCTGCACTCCCTGTGATTGTTAGTATTTCTTCTAGGAAATTTGAAATGCGGGTCAGAAAAAGGGGGAACTATTTCCGTTCGTAAGGGGGACCGTGGGAAAATTGTATTAGCTATGGTTTTTTGGTGTCCATTCTTTTAGCTAACATATAAAGTGTTCGACTTCTAGATGTGCGCGGCTTTTCCCGATGGGGGAAACCGGAACCAAAAAATAACACTCTTACAGCTATTAGGCGAACAGATGAGAATGTTTGTAAAGAGCTCGAGAAATTCTTTAAAACCTCGACATATGCTAGTTTGGCTCTTTCATGTATCAACCTTGTTTTCATTGTCAACGGTGCGGGGGCTATCCTTGGTTTCGGTGATAATTGTGATGGCGGACATACAGTCCTAATGCCCACAAGATTCAAATTAATGTCTTTTACGGTCCTAATTTCATGATACACTTCCGACTCATTTCTGATTCCATAATAACATTAACACATTTGTGTTCACCTTAGATTAGTAAATTGATTGTTTTCCTTTTCTCTAGGGTTACTATCGAATGGTGTTAATGTGGAAGGTTGAGTTTTTACATAAAAATAAAGGTTCCCAAAATACAAAAAGGATTATTCACTTTGAGGAATTTTTAAAAATTGATTGCCACAGTATAATCAACTTAAATTAGATTACTGTAGTTGACTATATTGGCATTATAGCATGTTACTAATTGTGTCATATATATATGTTCTCAGATGCACACTAAAGTAAAACCCCAAAAAAAAAAAGGGTAACGGATCAAAAAATTGAGAACCATGATGAAAGCCCATAACCTTACAATTTGTTCCAGAGATTGCATGAGCCCAAATTATGTATATTTAATACTTCTTATTTGTTAGATAGGTGTGATATAGAAATTTAACAAATTTGGTAATGTCCCCCTTCCATTACATAATTTGATATGTATAAGTCTAAAGTTATTTGTTTTGTCAAGGTATTGCATATAACACTCACGATATAAGGTTCATTTTGCGGAGCGGCTATGAAAGAATAGTATTGACGCCATGTGATTTTTGCCATATGTAGGTTAATTTTTTTTAGTATCGCCAGCAACTTGAGGTTTCTTGAATGTACCCTTCCCCGATATATTTTCTCTTTATTTGGTGATAATTACTTCTGATTCTCTCCCAGATGCTCTAATTTTGTGCGTCGATTTTTCAACCTGACAATTAGGTTGAATTCTTTCATTGGCGTCATTATTCCATGCATTCGATGATGCCTATGTGGTTAACTTGCTCCATTGATGTAATTTTTTTAAAAAAATGGGTTCATTTTTTCTTAACTGGGGGAGGGGGGGGGGGGGGGGGGGGCGGGGGGGGGGGGGGGGGGGCGGGGGGGGGGGGGGGGGGGTGGGGGGTGGGGGGTGGGGGGGGGGGGGGTGGGGGGGGGGGGGGGGGGGGGGGGGGGGGGGGGGGGGGTTGGGGGGGGGGGGGGGGGGGGGGGGGAGGGGGGGGAACGGGAGGTGGGGGGGGCGTGGGAGGGGGTGTAGCGGTATGGGGGGGGGGGGGGGGGGGTGTGGGGGGCGGCGGGTGGGGGGTGGGGGCGGGCGGGGGGGGGCGGGGGGGGGGGGCGGGGCGGGGGGGGGGGGGGGGGGGGGGGGGGGGGGGGGGGGGGGGGGGGGGGGGTGGGGGGGGGGGGGGGGGGGGGGGGGGGGGGGGGGGGGGGGGGGGGGGGGGGAGGGGGGAGGGAGGGGGGGGGAGGGGGGGGGGGGGGGGGGGGGGGGTGGTTGGGGTGGGGGGGGAGGGGGGGGGGGGGGGGGGGGGGGGGGGGGGGTGGGGGGTGGGTGGGGGGGGGGGGGGGGGGGGGGGGGTAGGGAGGGGGGGGGGGGGGTGGCATTGTATTCCCTGTATTTGCTGTCATTTTTGACGGAGTCATGTAAAGGTAAAATCTATTTAATACTTTGTTGGTCAAAGTTGGAGAACTGGGTTTTAAACTTTCTATGACAGGTTGATTTTTTTAAGGGTATCTTCCCTTTCTTTTCAATTCTTTGTCGTTGATCTGTCTTAATGATGCTCAGATTTTATGCTGTCTGGGCATTGCGCAAGTTCTGAGCGTGAACTGAGGAAAACTTTCCGTCAGGAAGAGGTTTTTATTTTTGGGGCTGTCGGACATGATGTCCATTGTGATTTTTCTCTTTATCATCATGGGATTGGAAAAGTCTTTCGATATGGACTGAAATGTCAATTGTTTTCCCCCAAGCGGTATATAATAGGTTATTTAGCATGGTTTTGATCGTGCCTGCTAACAAAGGATACACAGCTGTCTATATATTGAGGCCCTGTATTACGGCCAATATTTTTTCAGCAAGAGGAAATATACCTGGCAGGCTATGCCAGTTGAATAACAGCCTTAAGTATTATTGCTACGCAATTTAGGAGCTCGTTTTTTTTTGGACGACAGAGTTTAATTAAGTACCTGATGCGGCTGAGGTCCAATGGTACGGAAGGATGAAGCTACATTATAAAACTGGTAACATAAAGGACAGATGATGATTGAGTATGTCCTAATCGATGTATGATTCAAGCCTTAGATTACCAGACATTTAACAGTCATTCCGGTATTTATGTGAAAGTCCTTGATCTTGTCAATTTGACTGTTCCTTGTTGATGCGAACGATCAGTTTTTCGTGAATAAAATGTTTTGAAACGTGCTAGCAGTCTTCAAACATCATTGACTACTACATGCGAGTGTATGGGTGCATTATCAACTTTATTAAGAGCTTCAAGCATTCGCGTTTTTGTCTACACCCACACTCATCACATCATAATACCAGTACTACACATCTGATAACATGTACGCTGTTTTGTGTGAGTGACCATATTACCCCTGGCAGCGCCTCACGCTGGTGACCTACATCAACACCGCAACATTACACCATCCAGATGATAAACGACACACTCACTCTGCCAGCTTTCACATCACGCATAAACAGTATGTTACAGTATTATCATATGTTTAGTTCTGCCTTTAATGGCTTTTAACTTATTCCACACATCTGTTGTAGAGTTATTTGTAGGGTTCAATGTTTGGCAGAAATTTCTCCAATGATTTTCTTTTACCTTTAGTATTATTCTGTTTGATTCATTTCTTCTTCTTCTTCTTCTTCCGTCCTTAGCCAAAGACCGACCAAGCAGTCAGAGGCCATCACGCCTTGTGGCGTCTTAAGGGCAACAGCAGATTGATTTTCTCTGTTGTAGTTTCCCATCACGCCTAGCGGCGTCTTTAGGGCAACAACAAATAGATCCATCTGCCGTTGTTTCCGTAATCGGTGTGACAAGCCAACGGGTGATCAGCCCATTGGGCATTCATTTCTTATGTTCTTATAAACATCTAAATTATCTTCAGATCTATGCTTTCTATATTCTTGTAGAGCTTGTTTTCTTTGTTTTTGAATTTAAGTACATCTAACTGTCCACTATGGTACTAGGTTTTTGTTCCAATGTTCATTCTTTTTTTGTTTTCTTAATTTGGTGTGGAATTATGTGTTCTGGCATATATGTATTTGGTATATGTTTAACAGCTATTAGCAATATTTCTTTTGTGAGATTATCTGCAAATACATCTATATTTTCATTTTCTATATTATTCATTTTTATATATTCCATTTCTACCTGAAAAGCTACCCAATTAGCTTTATTATAGTAAAATGTTGGTTTTTCTACCAGTTTTCAAGGTAATTATCTTTTAGTTATTTCAATGGGTAAATGATCCGAATTTGTATCCCCAATAACGTCCTATTTTGCATTAGCAAGATTTGGTGTTACAATGCTTATATCAATGGCTGTGTCTTGCTGATTTGCACAAGGATTAATTCTTGTTACTGATCCATCATTCAGTATTATTAGTTCATTGTTTTCAATGAAGTCCAACAGTAGTTTCCCTGATTTGTCTATTATATTGCCTCCCCAAGCTGTATGATGAGCATTGAAATCTCCCACTATGATAGTTCTGTTGTTTATTCTTTTATTCACGTCTGTGATATCTCTTTCGTTTATGTTTCCACTTGAACAGTAAAGGTTAACTATTTTTATTTCTTCTAACTCAGTAGATACTGTTATAGTTATTCCTTCAACATTTTCTGTTCTAAATGATTCCCAATCAGTTATTATATGTTTTATTAACTAGAAATGCCACTCCGCCTCCTTTTTGAGTTTCTGTAAAATCATTTAGAAAGACTTTATATTCAAGGATGGTAAAACGTTGACTCGGATTAAGATTAGTCTCCTGAATGGCAAATACTAATTTATATTGTTTAAACATGTCTATTAATGCTGGTATTTTTTTTTTGGCACTTCTGCAATTCCACTGTATTATTCTAATGTTCTGTACGTCCATTATTTAATTGTTAAGTTTATTATAAATAGTGTTGTACTCTTTTACTCTGAGAAGTGTATAATATATATATTTATTTGTTAACAACAAAGTCTCCCAGATTTTCGGTTTCTCTGTTTAAGTGAGTTTGTAGTTCTCTTGGAAGATTCAGCATAAAGGCTTTCACAATGTTTGATACAGAATGAATAAGTTTTTGACAATCTATCATTTTTCCATTCCACATTTTTTCTAGTTGGTTCTTATCTGATCGTTTTTGCTCACTCCTTATGAGTTGTCTTTCTGACTCAATCCTTTTCAGTAAATCTTCATTCTCTTCTTTGAGTTCTGCTAATTTAGCCACATCTTTAGCTACTTCATGCTTTATTTTTCTCATGGTTTTTAAGATTTCTTCCACCTTTCTCATTGTATCTTCTGTTATTGATGATTTGATTATTTCACTTTCTTCTGGTAGATTGCTATCTTCTGTCAGTATTTTTTGGACTTTATTTTCCTTTTGGGTTATTTTAGCATGTCTGGTTCTGACTGCGATTTCTCTTGGTGACGGAGTTGTAGATGTAGCGACTGATGATTGATGTTGTTGTAGGGCTACTTTAAATGGTGTGTTAGTATTGACTGATTTTATTAAAGCTAGTTTTGTTTGTTGGTAATGTGGACATCCTAGGAAACGTGCACTGTGGTTTCCTAGACAATTTGAACATTTTCTGTTTATATTTCTTGTACTGTAATCTTTATCATCCTCTACTAATTTGCAGTGATCATAGGTGTGGTCCCCCACACAATATTGACATTTAGGCTTACTTCTACAAGATCTTTTGGTGTGGCCAAATTTCTGGCAGTTTGAGCACTGAATGACTGGTGGTATGTAAGCGCCTGGTTTGATTTTAGTACTGCCACTGAAGAAATGTGATGGGATTTCTAGTCCTTCTAATGTAACTATTATTACATTTGAAATTCCTAATCGTCGTGATATCTTTTCCAGTTTAAGAATCCTATATTTTGGATTTTCTGTTTGTAGTCTAGTTCTTATTTCTTCGACTGGAACTGTTACAGGTATTCCTTTAATTACAAATTTCCTGGTTTCTTTGCTTTAATGCTGTGTGCCAATTCTAGCCTAGCTTTAAGGCTGTATGCCAATTCCACTTGAACAGGACTTACTTCAATTTGTTTTATTAAAGCTTTTGATTATTCAGTCATGTTCATTGTGAGTATTATGCCATAATTTGTTCTTTTTATGTGTGTTATTGATCCTTTATCTATAACTGTCTCTAGGACATTGATGATCTTACTGTCTGGTAATGCTCTAATACTTACCACTTTGCCACTGATTTGAAAAATCCTTAACCTTGGGAGGTTTTGTTCAACTTTATGAGTAGGCCTATTGATTTGTTGGGCTTTCATATGGTTCTCAACACCATTATTCTTTGAATCAATGTTCAGATTATTGGTTTGCTCTATCATTTTACTCTGACATCTTCCTTTTTTCTTAATTGTTTCCTTTGAAGTTTGTATCTTGTGTCCTTCCTTTTCTCTATTTGTATTCCAGATTTTCCCCTGATCATCATTCTGTGAGTCAGCTTGTACTATTTCAGCCCATGATTTTCTAGAGATACTACCTGTTTTCAATCTTGTAAGAGCCAGCATGTCTTCTAGAATAATATTTCTTATTTAACTTTAAATATAAAGTATAATATTTAGTAGTTTTGTAAGTAACGAAAATTCTAAATTAAAAAACGGGGCCTTTGACTTTCAAAACATGGAAACTCACTGTTACAGTGGTGTTTGAGAGTTTTACTAGAGTATCATGCTAATTGATGTTTCTTATGATGTCGGTGTCTAACAACATTTTTATTAACTTGATTGAACTTCAAAACAATGTTCGTGGTAGGGTCCATGGATAAATACATTTAATGACGAGGCATCATAACAAGTTCATGGCAATCATATTGTACATACATCAAATCAGTCTCCTACAGTCAATAATGCATCGTTGCATGTCAAGCATGTGTACTCGCAATTCCGGCAAGCGGACTCATTGGAGTAGTGATAACCGACAGCGGACGATGGAAATATTATAATTGTACTCCCTGAACTTCCTTCTTCATAGACTTGCTCCTCAATATAGGATGCTCAAATACTGCATCAAGTAGAATTAAAGTGGCAACTTTCACTTCATAATAAGCCACGTAGGAGATATATATCTTCAATAACTTTGGGAGCAGTAATAATCCACGTCTTGCTTAGATGGATTCAACAGACAAAAGGCCATGAAAGACCATTTGCATATATTAGCATAGCACCTCATTACATCATCACTTTCTAGTGACGTCTACACATAATCGTGTTCGCTGACAATATCTTATAGTGTAAAATACATCATGTTGACTTCAGACAAATACGTTAGCACGTAACTTTAAACTGGTAACAAATCTAAATGAGGCCAACATGTAATATACATAATAATGTTCTTTAACAGTTGCGGATGAAAAAGTAATTATAAAATTAAAACTAAGTGTTAACCCATCTTAATTATTCAATATTCTTATGAAAAAAAATAATAATAATTCTTAAAGAATTTAAACAAACAAATTAAATTCCCTGCAGAAAGCTTTTGCACGATAGAAATAGAATCACAAGGAAAACAACAATGGAACCACCATCATTGATAAGGTTTCTGTGTCTTTTTGTGTCTCTTTACTTACTTACTTAGTCATTCCCCTTCTACAGTGAGATGTAGAGGTTTGGAAGAGAGGGCGCCAGACTATCCTATTGGCTGTCTTCCTCCTGGCTTGGTTCCATTCTAGTCCTTGGTCCTTCAAAGATTGTCTATTGTAATCTTCCCAGTGGACTCTGGGTCATCCTGGGGGTCTGGATCCCTGGCTCTTTGTTTCCCATGCTTGTCATGGTAGCCGATCTTCTCCCATTCTGCAGACATGGCCAAACCATCTTAGTTGGGACTCTTCTACTTGGGTCTGCAGGGGGTGGGATTTTAGGCCTTGATGTAACTAACGTCCGGTTGCGGACCATGTCTCTTCTTGTTACTTCAACCACCTTACTCAGATACCTCATTTCTGAGGTTTGGATCTGGCTTTTGTAGATTGTAATCATTGCCCATGACTCGCATCCATATGTCAAGACTGGGACATAGGTGGAGCGATATACAGCCATCTTAATTTTCTTTCCAACCTCTCTTGCTAAGGAATCCTCGATTTATGACCTGAAAAAGTCTTCCAGCTGCTGCTTTTTGAGTGGCCAACTCTTCATTGATGCCTCCCTGTTGGTCTATAATAGCTCCAAGGTATTTAAAGTGGTCGACCTGCTCCTGGACCTATTCTCCCAGCTTAATCTGATGTCTTCTTTCTTCTTGTAATATCACCATGGATTTTGTTTTAGAGCTGCTTATGACCATCCCTCTCTTCTCCAGCTCTTCCTTCCAGACTTGCAGGATGGATTAAAGATGTGCCTGTGATTTAGCAATCAAGGCAACATTATCAGCAAATGCCAGCTCTGAAATACAAACCTGTCTCATCTTCCAGTACCCCACTGAATACTTTCCTGTCTTCTCCTTACATGCCTTGATGACATCATGCACAAGGAGTATGATAGACATGGTGACAGGATATCACCTTGTCTTACACCAGTGGTGGTCCTGAGCTCTTCTGATTTATGGTTTGCTGTCCACACATTATTTCTGCAAGACTTGTAGAATCTCTGTATAGCATGAATCAAAGGTGCTGGAATGTTCTTCCTTGCCAAACAGTCCCAAAGTTTGCTCCAGGGGACCCTGTCAGATGCCTTTTCCAGATCTATGAAACAAAGATGGATCTCACTCTTATACTCAAGGGCCTTTTCACTCAGCTGTCTGAGAGTGAAGATTAGGTCTTGAGTACTTCGGTTTGCTCGGAATCCGCACTGGACCTCATCAAACTGTGGCTCAGCTAGGCATCTGATTCTCTGCTCTAGGATTCTAGAGCAAATTTTACCAGGGACACTGAGAAGGGGTATGCCTCTATGGTTTCCACATTGTTGATTGTCACTGTTTTTGAAAATCGGTGTTGTGATGGCAATCTTCCAATCTTTTGGTATGGTCTTGTTGCACCACGCTGCCTGTAGGACCCTTAAGAGTAATAGGTTGCCTGATGCTCACATGTACTTAACCATTTCTGGTGTTATACCATCATGCCCTGCTGCTTTGCCCATCTTGATTTTTTTCCAGTGCTGCCTTCAGTTCTTCCATCTACAAGTCATCTTCACCACCATTGGTTTTTCTTCTGTACTAATGGTTATCATTTCTGATGCTTGACATTGCTCACCATTAAGGAGTTCTGAGAAATATTCTTTCCATCACTTCCTTTGAGGCAATTAGCAATTTGCCTTGCTTGTCCTTTAAAAATTTGAGAGGGCATTGTTTTTCCTTCCTCGTGTTCTTTAGGGTCTTATAGAACAATTTCTAGTTTTATTGCACATCTTTTTCTAGCTTTTCTCCAAATTCTTCCTAGGACTTCTGTTTTGCTACTAGCACCTTGTTCTTTGGTTCTGTTCTGAGTATCACATATTCTCTATAAAGCTAAAGGATCCCGTTTACATGACCATTGAGGCATATTGGGAGTATGGTGTTAGGCCCATATTTTCATGACCATCGGCACCCTAGGGGTGATGTGGTCAGCATCACGCCGGCCATCTTAACCTTCCCAGAGTTGCTCTGTACCTAAGTGGGGCTGGGTTGACCCAGGAGCAGTTTGCGGCCTAAAATATTACCACCTCATCTAGGGATCAAACCTTAGACCACTTTGCTTTGACTTCCTCTGTCCACCAAGGTGTCCTCTTTCTCTTGTTGTCAAGTCAGACCACCACATGCTTCTGCAGCAGCTGTCTTTATGATGTCCTTGAATTTAAGCTAGAGGGTTTCCAAGTCATCAGGTTGTTCTTCTGTGTTTCTCACCACTGTAGCACTAAGGCTTCTGTGGCCTAATGGATATGAACGCAGTTTCATAATTTAGATATACCAGGTTTGAAACCTGCTGCAGGCGGTTTGGTAGCAGATCGGTTTGTGTGGATTTTTAACAATGGTATAAGCGCCGTACCATTCAGAAAGCAATGGCAAACTACTGAATGAAAAAAATTGCCTAGAAAAATCACAAACAGCCTTTTTTTTTTTTTTTTTTTCGTACGCCCGCTAATACTCGAGGCAAAATCTCAGGTTATTACTAACCTGATACTGATTTTACGGGAGTATCCCTTTTTTCTTGCTCAAAGACAGGTGTCCCTCGCCATTCAGGCAGATACTCGCCGATTTCGGAGGTACCCATTAGAGCTGGGTCGGCTCAGGAGCCGCCAGTCCCTGGTCGATGACACTCCTTCAAATGTTCTTGCAAGGTCTCGAGTTAATCCAGTCCAAATCCCGGTCGACGAAAAATCTTCAAATGTCCTCGCCCGGGTTTGATCCTGGGTCACCCGGTTGCCAGCGCAGTGTGGTAACCACTACGCTAGCGCTGCTCCATACAAACAGCCAATAAAAGCTGGGGTTGATTGCCACGTCCTGTAAAGGATAAGCAACTAACTTTTATCTGGTCCTAATTTCTAGCTCTCTCAGCTTGTAGGTCTTAATGCTCATTTCTCCCATTCATTTACCTAGTTTCTTGTATGATATTGGGCAGTTCCTAGGCTGAGAAACTCTTTCAGTTGTTCTTTAGATTGTAAGCAGGTAGTGATCACTTCCAATCTCTGGTCCCCTCCAGACTCTTGCATTCTGGACATACTTGAATGAGCTCCTCCTAACTATGGCATAGTTGATCACTGACTTCTCATTCCTTGTTGGTTCACATCTAGTATATGCATGTATGCGCATATGGGGGAACTTTGTGTTTGTAATGATCAGATTCTGCTCACTGCGGAATCTAAGGAGTCGCTTTCCATTGTCATTGAGAGTATCTTCTCCACCCCATCTAGCATGGTCATTTCCAACTCTGGCATTGAAATCTCCAAGCATGATAATTTCATCTAGGTAGTCATCCACTGTCCTTTGAAGCAGCTCAAAGAATGACCAGGTTGACTATGGTTTCTCATTCTTTTAGTTTTACAACCATAATGCGCTCCAAGACAAAGTTCCATCCCTTGATACTATCTTTTTAGTTTTTGGCTACAATGCAACCAATGCCCCCTTTAGCTATTTCAGATGTGGGTACACCACTGTAGAGCAGCGTGTTGTCATCAAGATCCATGACTCCTTGTCCCTTTTTCTTTGTTTCCATTATAGCCAGGATTTCTAGTTTTGTTTTCCTCATCTCTTCTAACAGCTCCTCTTCTTTCCCATTTATACTTCTTGTGTTCAATTTCCATTAGTCTGTAGTACGTTTCAGTTCATTGCCTTTAGAATCAGTCCAGTTTTCTCTTTTGTAGTTCACGTAATCGTGGTTTAAAGCAAACAGGTGATTGGCCTGTTGTGCCTTTGCATGGTGGAGGGACTGCCTCCTTATGGATTCCATGCAGGCCGCCCTCCTCCTTTTTCAGCCTGGCTTGGAACCGGCCTAGGCTGTGTCTCTTTATAGCACCACTATGAGAAAATTTTGCTCCACAAACATCACACATAAGGTTTCACTCCATTGTATGTCCTTTTGCGACTCTTTAAATGATCATTTTGAGAAAATTCTGCCCCACAAACATCACAGATAAGGTTTTTCTCATGTGTGTGTCCTTTTTAGACTCTTTAAAGCACCATTCTGAGAAAATTCTGCCCCACAAACATCACACTTATAAGGTTTCTCTTCTGAGTATGTCATTTTGTGTCTCTTTAAAGCCACATTCTCAGAAAATTCTGTTCCACAAACATCACACATAAGGTTTCTCTCTTGTGTGTGTCCTTTTGTGTATTTTCAAATGATTATTTAGAAAAATTTTGCTCCACAAACATCACACTTATAAGGTTTCTCTCCTGTGTGAGTCCTTTAGTGTCTCTTCAAATGATTATTTAGAGAAAATTTTGCTCCACAAACATCACACTTATAAGGTTTCTCTCCTGTGTGTGTCCTTTTGTGACTCTTTAAAGCACCACTTTGAGAAAATTCTGCTCCACAAACATCACACTTAAAAGGTTTCTCTCCTGTGTGTGTCATTTTGTGACTCTTTAAAGCACCACTTTGAGAAAATTTTGCTCCACAAACATCACACTTATAAGGTTTCTCTCCTGTGTGTGTCCTTTTGTACCATTTTAAATGAAGGTTTTGTCCTGTAAGTTCATCACACATGTAAGATTCTCCTTCTGTTTTTGTCACCTTGTGATCACTTTCACAATATTCTGCTCCACTGACATCATATTTGTAATGTGTCTCACTATTATGCTGCATTATGGGTTTCTTTGGATACTCAGTCCTAGAAAACCTACTAAGACCATCACACTTGTTAGGCAGTTCTTTATGCTGCAGTACGTGTGCCTTTAGATAACCAAAATGAGCAGCCCCCATACCAATAAGATCGTATTAAGAATGCTTCTGTGCTATTTTTATTCTTTCTTGTTAACACAGAATGGATTTTGTAGCTAATTCTACATTACCAACATTACTTATATAACACTTTTCTCTCATATGTGAAAGTTCATGTTCATTATAGTCACCTTTCTTGCTAACCTGTACTCCACAAACATGACAGCTGAAAAGTTTCTCTTTTGTACTTATTATTATTTTATCTGATTGTACATTGCCACACAATTTAAAACCTCTACTTCCATTGTTGAGAGTACAATCATCATAGACTTGTTGATTTCCTGCTGCAGTTTTCATTTTGTAAGACTGCAGTATAAATCTCAGGAGTCAGATTCATGTCTACAGTCATTATCTCAGAGTCTGTGACATTTGGTGATTGTACCTCTTTTAATCTTGATTCAATGTTATTGCAGGCATG
Organism: Oreohelix idahoensis; assembly: GCA_024509875.1. NCBI lineage: Eukaryota > Metazoa > Mollusca > Gastropoda > Stylommatophora > Oreohelicidae > Oreohelix > Oreohelix idahoensis. The sequence goes on from JAMPIV010000359.1 coordinate 17,500, forward strand.
GAAAGAAGCTATTCTGATACCTATACCAAAGAAAGACAAGGATCTGAAAGAACCAAATGGTTACAGACCAATCAGCCTACTAAGCTGTGTAGGAAAATTGATGGTAATTCTTCTCTGCGGCATTTAGTTTTCGAGAAATATACATCACAGGATGAAGAGTTCTAGAATACTCTTGCATTAGTGCCGCTCCAATCCCTGTGGATGAAGCGTCACTACGAAGAACAAATGTCTTATCTTTAGTAGGTAACACTAAAATAGGTGAAGTAGAAAACATAGTTTTAATCTTATCCAAAGAGGATTGACATTCTTGAGTCCAGTGGACTATATTAGGAGACCCTTTCTTTAGCAAGGAAGAAAGAGGTGCCATGATCGAGGACAGATTCGGAATGAATCGTCCATAAAATTGTATAAGACCTAGGAGACTTCGCACTTGCTTTTTAGTCTTAGGAATAGAAATGTTAAGTATTTTACTTGTATTATGGTCTTCTGTCTTTAGAAAACCATGACCGACACAGTGACCTAAGAAAGATATTTCGCTAAAACCAATACAAGCTTTAGAGGGTTTCGCTGTCAGTTTATGCTCGCGTAAGATAGACAGTAATTCATTTAACCCTAAATAGTGATCTTTCCAAGTATCACTAAAAAGACAGATGTCGTCAAGATATGCAATGACATCTGAACGGTGAGATAGGATTTGACGCATCATGCGTACGAATGTCGCTGGGGCGTTCATAAGGCTGAAAGGCATGAAATTCCATTGGAATAGACCCTTATGTGTCGAAAAAGCAGTAAACGGTTTGGCGTGTTTGGATAAAGGAACTTGCCAATATCCCTTAGACAAATCAAGTTTAGTGAAGAAATGAGATTTCGACAGCCTAGTAAGTAGCTCTTCTAGTAAAGGCATAGGTTCAGCATCAAATTTCGTAACTTGGTTCAATTTGCGGTAATCAACGCAAAGACGTATGTTATTGTCTTTTTTTTGTACAATAACCATCAGCAAAGAATATGTTGAAGTGGATGGTTCAATTATTTTCAGGTCTATCATCTCATCCAACTCTTTCTCAACCTGAGCTTGAAAATGTATCGGGATAGGATACGGTCTGACCCTTATAGGATTATGGTCAGTTAGAATAATGTCATGTTCAAGGACATTGGTTTGACCAGGAATGTCAGTAAGGACATCCGGAAATTGTTGTAACATAGTAGAAACATGTCGCTGTTCTCCTAGAGATAACTCGGGAGAGATTGCAACGTTTTTCCATGATTCATTAGAATGAAGTGGAATCATCGGAAAAGGGAGATTCACGTCCGAGAAACTTGTTTCCTCATCCTGTATTACTGACAGTGATGAGTAATGCCCATGCTGGACTGGAGAATCGTCCGTTGCCTGGAAAACAGGTTGTAAATAATCCGGACGTTCATGGAATTCCGTGAGCATGTTGATATGGAAGGTTTTATGCTTCCCGTCAATATCGACGATATAGTCAACATCGGAAACTTTTGATATTACATCGTATGGACCTTTCCAAGAAATAAGAAGTCTGTTTTCCCTACAAGGTAGCAAAACAAATGCTTTGTCACCTGGACAAAGTTGTCGCAAGCATCTCTTCTTGTTGGCAAATTGCCTTGCCTTCTGTTTCACAAATTCAGAAGAAGCAGTTGCCAATTTGCATGCTTCAATAATCTTGTGTCTAAGCGCAATGACATATTCGTAAGAGGATTTTGTGTCATCGACAATATTATCAGCGGTTATAAGGTCATGAAGCAAGGACATAGGACCTCGCGGTTTCGCGCCAAAGACAAGTTCAAAGGGAGAAAATCCTGTATGTTCGTTGGCAACCTCTCTGTATGCAAAGAGAGCCGCGGGTAAAACCCTGTTCCAATCTTGAGGATGATCTTCTGTTATCTTACCTAGCAAGTTTTTGAGAGTCCTATTTAGACGTTCGACCATCCCATTAGACATTGGGTGATAGATACTACTTAAAGATCTCTCTATCTTAAGAGTCGACATCACTTGAGACATGGTATCCGATATGAGTTGGGTACTATGGTCTGACAATATTTCTCCTGGAAATCCCAGCCGAGAAAATATGAGCCAAAGAGCATCTGCAATATCAGCAGTAGTTATGCTCTTCAGAGGAACAGCCTCTAGCCAACGTGTGCACATATCAACACACGTCAAGATAAATTGATGTCCTCTAGCAGACTTGATCTTAAAGGGACCGATGATGTCTATCGCCATTTTTTGAAATGGTCGAATCAGAATGTCTGCAGCCTGAATAGGTGCAGCATGGCGTGGAACTTCTTGACATACCTTACAAGATCGACAATAGATTCGTATGTCCTTGTTCACAAAAGGCCAAAAGAAAGACGCAAGAACTCTAGATTTAGTACGGGAAAAACCCATATGTCCAGCACACTGAGAATCATGAGCGTGCTGCAAAATTTTAACTCTCATATTTTTGGGCACAAGAATTTGAGAATGAATGGACTTAGCGGAGTCTTGTACCATACGTACAAGTACGCCATTCTTCATCGTAATCCAAGATTTACGATTTGTATCTTTATTTGGATCACCTTTTGTTGCTAGCGTGAAGAATTTTTTTAGAGTAGGATCATCTTCCTGCTTTTTTATAAACGAGTCACGAGAAATTACCAAGAAATCCTCTTGGTTCTGCGCATCATTATCTTCAGAAGGTGAAGATTGAGGCACATTAAGAGCTTGAGCTCTAGTGACTACAGCATTAGCAGTTTGCATATTTTTATTTTCGCACTCGGCAATTTGTTGCGGAGTACATTCTTTGACTCCATGAATGCGACCGATTATAAGATCAGCGATCGGATTCGGCAGAAGACATGTGTGTACATCTCCTGTAAAGAAGGGAGTAGCAATATTGATAATGGCAGTAGAGTACTTCTCCAATGTGCCACCAAATGTTACGCATTTGATTATTTTGCCAGTGGCTCAAGAAGGATCTACGAGTGATTGCCTCACACCAATGGTGGTGCACCCCGAATCGAAAAGAATTGAGACCGGAGTACCATCTACTAGACCTCTATTCAAGACAAGAGAACCTCTCCCATCATGCGCGATTGACGCAGGAAGAGCGGGAAGAGGGTGCCCACAACTTAAAGTAGACACAGTAGTTGGATCGAATAATGTCTTGCATTGGGAACAATGAGATGCTCTACCAAAATCAAAAGCAGAACATCCCACATTATTAGAGTCTTTATTATCATTAGTTTGATTACCGGCTTCATGGAACTCTTGCTGTGCAGAGTTAGCCTGGTAATGTGATTTACGTCTTTTGTATTGTGATCTACCTCAATTATTATAACCTCTATAGTTATTATTGTTTTCTCTGTTATAACCTCTATTTGGGTTTGAGTCGTAATGTTCATGATCATAATCATCATGCTCATTATAATGAGTATCTCTGTAATGTTGGTTATGTTGTTTCCATGAAGGAAAACTTGGGTAGTTCCTATAGTGACTTCCTTTGCGGAAATTTCTGTAATTATGGCCACCCCTGTATCGAGGACTGTCAGCCCATTTCCAGTTCTTCGAAGAAGAACCCTGATTTGAATGGTTACCCTGGTTTTGATAACTATTCCAATTAACCTTTTTGTCAAATTTATTTTGAGCTCCTTGAAATTTGTGTGTCATATGTGGCCAAAAGAAACGTTCTGGTAACAGTAGCTGGCTTCTGACAATGTTCACTGTGTAGTTTAGCCCCAGGAATCTGGCCTACCACTGAAGAATATATAATTTTAAAGTGTAACAGTCCTCCTACGCAAATCAGTGGTGAATGTGATGGGTGCTGTAGGTAGAACAAAGGTCAACTCGACCGAACACAGTGGTGGACAACAGGTCGCCTTGTCTGTAATGCATTGAGGCCTTGACAAGGAATGTTGACCAAGAGTGTGAGTGTAACTGTCAGTAACGCGAATGAAAGAACGGTTCTGTAGAGTTGACAACTTGGTAATAACACACTCATACACTCATGCTAGAAGTCACTGATGCAGACTGCTGTGTCGTTTTCTTGTATTTAATGAACACACACTTGAACATCACAATACAGTCATTGAACAGGTTGACATTATAAAACATCAGACATAGTACAAATGCGTGGCAACATCAGCTGTACATTCAGGTAGCATATCAATACCATGGGACGATAGTAGTCAAGCATGCAATGTTCTGGTAGTCTATCGTCCCACGCTTCAGTAAAGGTGAATACATAAATGTCAACAATAGTTCACTGTAAGAACCTTCTTTTTGGCTAAGTTTCACCAGCCGTAAATTTGCCAAAACTTAATAACATCAATGTTAAACCACAGTAGTGGGTTTCTATCATATATAGATTTCTGTATGATCGTCCGATATTAAAACTTATTGTCTGTTCTCTTGACAATGATCGTACACAATGACGGGTATACAAAATGGCTTCCTACTGGAGCTTCACTCACCCAGGATGATCAATGATAAGCAGAATTAATTCATAAGTCTAACATAAATGTCCTCATTGGAGTTCCATCCATTTCTGCTATCAATAAGGCTGCTTCATGAAGTGAATTAGCGCTGCTGGCTAACCTGTCATCTTCATCTGTATATTACAATCCTAGATGCACAATAATACGGCTGCCATCTAGGCTTGGCGAACAAAGTACATCAAAAAGGGTCTGGTTTTACCTGGTTTAAGGAATAAACATTATAGCGAAAAACGCCCGCCATTCCCTGGCGTTAACAAAGGACACTAGGAGAATCTCTGACAAGACAATCATGTAGAGGCACTATCTCCTTCCTAGAAATCATACACAGAGATCAGTCTTCAACGTTCCTCAGACGACCAGCCCAAAAAACACAGCCATTACCTCAGGCTTCTTCGTCGACACCCCTCGACGCATGCGCAGCAAAAAGCCTCTTGACCCCCTAGCGTCAGACCGAGAAATAGGCCGACATAAAATACAAAGACTCAAAATATAAGACCGAATCTTCTTAACTAGACACGGAATACATATAAGTCCGGGCCATAAACATTTTAAGCAAGACCAATCTGTTTTCTGGCCATAACAAATGAGAAATGACATAGATCTAGAATTCATACGCCAGATCGATATTCAAGAGAGATCACCCATACAACAAAAGTATAAATTAATCATGGGTGGTCTAACTTTGACCAAGAGCATTTCTTTTCATATCAAATAGTCATACTGTACGTTTGTATGCCTACTAACAGTAATCTGTGCGTCACATAATTCCACACAAAAGAATATGTGCGCAACAAGCGCATAATTAATACCAGACTGATGTGGCACCTGGAAAGCAAACACCTATCAAATCCTCAACAAGCAGGATTCAGACAACACAGATCCATTGAAGATCAAATCACATATATAGCTCAGGAAATCGAAGATGCCTTCCACGAAAAAAAAAACACACGCAAGTAGTTTGAGTAGATTTAGAAACATCTTTCGATAGAGTATGTAAAGATGGATTGAAAGTCAAACTACAGAGAAGTGGTGTATGTGGGCAAATGTACAAATGGATTGGTTACTACCATGAAAATAGAACCGCCAGAGTACAGCTGCAAGGACAGACTAGTAAAAAGTTTATATTAGAGCAGGGTGTCCCACAAGGGGGAGTCCTGTCACCTACACTGTTCCTTGTATACATAAATGACATAACTGACAATATTCAACAAATAGCACACAATGCTTCCTTTGCAGATGACTTAGCCTTGTGGATTTCTGAAGAACGTATCACCACTGCAAACATTCTGATGCAGCAAGCACTAACATTACTGGAAGAGTGGGCCAAAACATGGCTCATGAAGATTAATGAAGAGAAAACAACATACACTGTATTTTCCCTCTCAACTAGACCTCAGAGCTTCAAACTAGTACTAAACAGAGAAAATCTTCATTTAAATGAAAATCCAAACTTCCTAGGCATTATTTTTGATCGCCGTCTGACTTGGAAAAAAGACAGGTTGACAGAAATCGAATGAGAGCAAGACAAAGAATGGCAATTATGAAAAAACTTACTGTAACAACTTGGGGTGCAGATGAGAAAGTGCTTAAGACATTGTACACAGGGCAAGTGAGGCCAGTCCTTGAATATGGCATGGCAGCATGGGCAACAGCAGCTAAGACAAACTTCGATAAAATTAGCAGACTCCAAAATCAAGCAATGAGAATTATAACGGGAGGCATGAAGTCAACACCTATAAAAGAACTCGGAAAGATTACATGCCTCCAGCCAATGACAGATAGAAGAGACTGAAGGCTCAGCAACAGGCCGAAAAATTCAAAAGACTAACAGACCACCCCATGTGCCATAGAATAAATGCTCTTAGAAGGCAAAGACTCAAACGAAGCAATTTTGTAGAATCAACCAAACTTCAAATGAGTGCAGTATCCATAGATGAAATATCCACCGTTAAACCCATCTAAACTGCACACAAGCTTCCAGTTTGGAAACAAAATTGTTTCCCTAAAATGATAGAAAACATTCCTGGAATTGAAAGAAAACAGAGCAAAACTGCAACAGATAGAAAATCCATAGCAACAAAATACATAGAAAAACATTACCCACGCAACACCTGGATCCATGCATACACAGATGGATCAGCAACAAATAATGGAGGCGGGGGTGTCTTTCTGACCTTAAGGACTGGTGCAGAAAAAAGGCTGTCAGTGGCGACAGGATGATTCTCCAGCAACTTCAGAGCAGAGGCAGAGGCCTTGAAAACTGCAGCAGAGGTTATATTGACAGAAGAAAGCGCAGACAGACATGTTGCTTTCTTCATTGATGCAGAGTCAGTAATTGCAACTTTGAAAAGCCAAAATAATACAGACCTGGATGATCTCAGAATAAAGAAAAAAAAAAGGAAGGTTGATCTCAGAATAGTGCTCCACAAACTTTGTCAACGATTCAAAAGTGTTGTGATCCAATGGATCCCATCTCATTGTAACATCACCGGCAATGAAGAGGCTGACAGAATGGCAAAAGAAGGTTCCCATCTACCTCAGACTGATGCAAGCATAACTTTTGAGGAGGTAAAGAGTTTTATCAGAATAAGAAACAAATGGAATGTAGAACATCCAGGGCACACACAGAGTGATGTTTACTACCAGCTCCACAGAAGAGAACAAGTTGTAAGCTTCAGACTCAGCACTGGTCACAACAGATTGAGATACCATCTATTCAACAAGTTAAAGATAGGAACTACCAATCATTGTAACTGTGGCACTGATAAAATGACTGCTGAACATCTGCTTCAAAGTTGCCCCTTTATGTGGTGCAGAGACAGTGCATATGGCCGATGCCAGCTCCTTTCATGGAAAAGCTTTACGGATATTCAAATAGCCTCAAACTGACTACTGCTTTCTTTGAGAACATTCAAGTGGACGTCTGAGAGTGTACAAAGAAGAATAATAATAATGTTATTGTCTGTATTTAGTGTTGCAACTGCCGTACTTACATCAGCTTTCATTTCACTCACAATGTTTTCTGTGAATTCTGGCAACACTTGATTGAATGCATCATTTTGCACTGGTTCACTCTTTATGAAACTGTTCATAATTTTCAAATCTGGAATGTCAACACTAGAGTATAGGCGGGATCGCTGGCTACAGGAATGGTCACCTGAAATTCATTGAATAAAACATAGTAAAAACTTCAGATAATTATGGCATGCATAACAAATTTTAATTCTGTATGTTTTGTAGCGTCATATTAGGCATGATTTAAAAGTTATGCAACTAAAAGATTATTTAAGAAGTATTTGTTTCAGTCTCATATGTTAATAGTTCATGGTGTATTGCATACTTTGAAACTAATAGCATACATTTAATAATTTTAAATGGTGTTGCAAAATGTTTTTTTTTTAATGTGGTCGCTAATCGCAAATATTCATTAATATTTTTATTGTTTGATTACTTCCCACGGGTGTAAGAAATAAGTAACAACAATTTATTTATGAATTACATCCCTCCAAACAGTACTGAAATTATTAGAAATATTGTATTGTTAATAATTATATTTTTCTGTCATGACTATAACTTTTTTGCAAGAAAAGAACCTCATGACATTACCTGATAGATCTGTGGAGTAACAGTACTGTTTCAGTAAAATTCAAACTTTGTTTTTGATAAAATGAGTTTTGCTCAATTTCAGTGATGCCTGCACTTGTATACCTAGACACTATATCATCATCAACATAACCCTTCACTCCCAAAGGAGTTAGGCCTTCAACAAACACATGCCAAGTCCTCCTGTCACGTGCCATCATCTCAAGTTCTTTCAATGTTCTCCTCATCATTTTCACCTCTGTTTCCAGCTCTCTTCTCCATGTGCTTCTTGGTCTACCTCTGCTTCTCTTGCCCTGGGGGTTCCAGAATAAGGACTGCCTTGTAATGCTATCAGCAGGTCTCCTCAGTGTGTGTCCAATCCATCGCCATCGTCTTCTTTTCATCTCTTGTTCAACTGGCACTTGTCTAGTTCTTGTCATCAGTTCCACGTTGGTAACCTTGTCATACCATTTTAATCCCTCTGTTCTATGCAAGCACCCATTTAAGAAAGTCTGTAGCTTTTTGGTTTTTGTCTTTGTTGTTCTGCATGTCTCAGAGCCATACAATAAGACTGACTTCACATTTGAGTTGAAGATTCTTATTTTCATGTTGGATCCGATTTCTCTTGATCTCCATATATTTCCCAATGCAATGAAAGCTCCTCTTGCCTTTTGTATTCTTATTTTGATATCACTGTCTGTCCCTCCAACTTTGTCTATATTGCTGCCAAGATATGTGTACGATTCTACATCTTGTATTGGTGTTTCTTCAAGTTCAACCCTGTTATCATTACCTGCATTTATTCTCATTATTTTTGTCTTTTCCCTGTGTATTTTCAGACCCAATTGCTGTGACCTCTCATTGAGTGTTTTCAATTTGTCCTGCATCTGATTACGGTTATGGGACAGAACAGCCAAGTCATCAGCAAAATCCAGATCATCCAACTGCTTAGTCAGAGTCCACTGGATTCCATTTCTGTTGTGTGTTGTCGATGATCTCATAACCCAGTCTATTGCTAGTAAGAAAAGAAATGGAGACAAGAGGCATCCCTGTTGCACTCCTGTTCTTATCCCAAATGGTTCTGTAAGCTGTCCTTCATGAAGAACTCTGCATGTCATGTCTTCATATGTTTTCTTTATTAAATTAATGATCTTCGGGGCAACTCCATAATGCCTCATAAATTTCCAAAGTGATTCTCTGTCTACACTGTCATATGCCTTTTCGTAGTCCACAAATCCGATGTATAGTGGTGAATTCCATTCCAGACTTTGTTCAACTATTATTATCAAAGTGGCTATCTTGTATGTACATGATCTGTTTTGTCGAAAACCTGCTTGTTCATCTCTCAGTTTCTTGTCTATGGACTCTTTTAATCTCTCAAGGATAATCCTGTTTAATACTTTTCCTGGCACTGATAGTAACATTATTCCTCTATAATTTGTGCAATATGTAAATTTCCATTCTTAGGCAACTTAACCAGATATCCTTCCTTCCATTTAGCTGGTATCTCTTCCTTTTCCCAGACTTTACCAATTAATTTATATAACATCTCTGTAGCCGTATCGATATCTGCTTTGATGGCCTCTGCTGGAATGCCATCCGGTCAAGACGCTTTTCCATCTCTTAGAAGCTTTATGGCTTTCTTTATTTCTTCCTTCATTGGTCTTTCACCGTTAATTTGTAGCTTTTCTTCTGCTGGCTGGATGTCCGGGGAGTTTTGTGGAGCTGGTCTATTGAGAAGGTCCTCAAAATATTCTGTCTTCATTTGCTCTTGTATATTACTGAGCAATTTTCCATTCTTGTCTTTTATGAGGCAACTTGTTTGCTTGTATTTCCCTGTTAGCTTCTTTGTGCTGCTATACAGTTCTCTCATATTTCCTTTAGCTTAAGCATCTTCTGCCTCTCTTGCCAACTCCTAAATATACTTCCTCTTGTCTCTTTTGATACTTCTTTTTACTTCTTTGTTTGCTTCTGTGTACACTTCTTGAGCCTTGGCTTTGGAACTTCTGGTTTTGCTTGTATTTTAATCTGCTTTCTTGTTTTTTCTGTCTTTTATCTTACTGATGGTTTCTGTTGTTATCCATGCTTTTTGTTGTCGTTCCATTTTCCCCAGTATTTCTTCACATGTCTCATTCCATACAGTTTTGACCTGCTGCAAATCGTCTTCTGTATTCTCTACATCTTCCAGCTGTTGGAGCACTTGGAATTTGTTGGATACTGTGACTGCAAATTTGTCCCTTGTTTCTTGATTTCTTAGATGTCTTACATTAAATTGTTGTCTATAATTTTGCATTGTTGCATTTCTCTTGAGTTTCATTTTTACTTTGGCTATCAGAAGGTGGTGATCTGATGCAACATCTGCTCCTCTATATACCTTTACATCCTGCACTGATCTAAACTTCTTGTTTATGCATATATGATCAATCTGGTTTTCTGTTCTATGGTCTGGTGATATCCAAGTTGCCTTGTGTATTCTCTTATGTGGAAACATGCTTCCTCCTATAGCCAGTTGATTTGAAGCACAGAAGTTTGAGAATAGTTCCCCATTTTCATTCATTATTCCTAGCCCATGTTTTCTCATGACTTCTTCAAATCTGGTGTTGACTGTACCTATCTTTGCATTCATGTCACCCATCAAAATTGTGATGTCTCTTCTTTTAACTTTATCCATAATTTCCTGTAGTCTAATATAAAATGCTTCTTTCATAGACTCTTCTTTGTCATTAGTTGGTGCATAACATTGGATGACATTTACATGCATTTTCTTTTTAGCTGTTTTAAAAGTAGCTGTTATTATTCTGGGTCCAACAGCTTCCCATTCAATGAGTGCTTTCTGTGCCTCTTTAGATAACATAAGAGCTACCCCTTCACTATGGTGTGAACTTTTGTCTTCATGTCCTGAGGACAGCCCCAATTCACCTGTGATGAGTTTCTTCTTGTCTACCCCCTTCCACTTTGTTTCACACATTCCCAGAACCTCGATTTTATATTCCCTCATTTCTGCTGCTACTTGTGCCACTTTCCCTTGTTCATTTAATGTCCGAACATTCCAGGTGCCAAATCTGGAAGTTCTCCTAGAAGAAAGAAGGTTAGTCAGTAACACAGACTCTTTTTGGCTTTCTCTGTGTTGCATCATATGCCTCCCTGTGAGAGGACCTTCCCCTGTCTTGGATGGCTGTGTTTTATTTTCCTATATTGACTTGTCCATGTTTGTTGCAGTTTTTTGTGGTTTAAATTTTTTACAGGATGGGGTAACCAGCCCCATGCCCAACCCTCCTTAGTCCCCTTCTACAACATGCATGGCAGAGAACAGTGTTACTATACTTTGCTCCCCTTTCGGGCCCGAGTAACACATGGGTGAGACACTATATAAATGAAACTATTTCTAAAGCTTTTCCACTAATTCTGCTGTAAAGATGGATATATTACCTGTTACTTTATATCTTTTATAAATTTTAAATTTTTGTGTTGCTATTTCCATTGCTGGGTCCTCAACAAGTTTCACCACAGGGGGAATAAATGAAAGTGTGTGGATGATTTAAGGAGCCAATGAGGATGTAATTTGCCTCACAGACAGAGGTTAACTTCCACATTTGTACGTATATTATAGTATTGTGCGTAACTGGTGGTCATATAAGAACGACACCAGGTATGCCTCCATGCAGGTGGGTATTCAGATAAAAGGGCATGAACCTGTAATTTCACTATATAGCGTGCAAGGGCTTAAATTACTAATGAGACATTATCAAGAAAGATTGTGTTTAAATGTACATGTATCGAAGGTATGAATTATAGAAAGATAATCTGGCAAGCCATTATGCTTATATTTCTACAATTCTTTTTGTACAATGTGTATGAGTAAATATTACTACTACACAGTAACACTATATTCCCACTGTAGATATATCTAAAGTAGACATGTCATAGAACATGGACATAACTGAATTTTATGTGCAGCATTCTTAAAATATGAATTATTAAAAAATGAGTCGAGAAATATTTACTTATGGCTACTTTCTACTACTTATACTAATAGTTATACATGAGCATGAATTACAATTGAGATAATAGCTAGTAGTAATGTCATTATCAGCCCTAGTCCTAACATTTTGGTCACATACTCTACCATTTATGCACTGTTATTTTCTAAAGGGGATATGCACACTAAAGATGGGGAACTTCACAACAAACAAGTTTCTATTTACAATTTCAGATGCACAATTATGGTTCAAATACCACCTGCCCATCTTTCAATCATGGAAATTGTTGAATGTGTAAATGCTACCTGGGCATAATTATTTCAATGCCATTCTGAGTTCCGACCCAATTTGTTCAGTGTTATTTAATACATCATGTGGTGAAGTCCGACTTGGGAATAAGAGAAAGAGGACACCTTGGTGGACAGAGGAAGTCAAAGAGAAAATAAGAGAGAAGAAAAAGGCATGGAAACAATACTTAGGAGCTAAAAACACAGCAGGACAAATAGAGAAATATAGAGAATATGTGATACTCAGAACAGAAGCAAAGAACAAGGTGCTAGCAGCAAAACAGAAGTCCTGGGAAGAATTTGGAGAAAAGCTAGAAAAGGATGCACAAGAAAACCAGAAATTGTTCTATAAGACCCTAAAGAACATGAGGAAGGAAAAACAATGCCCATAAAGGACAAGCAAGGCAAATTGCTTACTGCCCCGAAGGAAGTAATGGAAAGATGGAAAGAATATTACTCAGAACTCCTTGATGGTGAGCAAGGTCAAGCATCAGAAATGATAACCACTAGCACAGAAGATGAAACAAATGGTGATGAAGATGACATAAAGATGGAAGAACTGAAGGCAGCACTGGAGAAAATCAAGATGGGCAAAGCAGCAGGGCATGATGGTATAACACCAGAAATGGTTAAGTACATGGGAGCATCAGGTACCTATTACTCTTAAGGGTCCTACAGGCAGCATGGTGCAACAAGACCATACCAAAGGATCGGAAGATTGCCATCATAACACCAATTTTCAAAAACGGTGACAATCGACAATGTGGAAACCATAGAGTCATATCCCTTCTCAGTGTCCCTGGTAAAATCTACTCTAGAATCCTAGAGCAGAGACTCTGATGCCTAGCTGAGCCACAATTGGATGAGGTCCAGTGCAGATTTCAAGCAAACCGAAGTACTCAAGACCTAATCTTCACACTCAGACAGTTGAGTGAAAAGGCCCTTGAGTATAAGAATGAGATCCATCTTTGTTTCATAGATCTGGAAAAGGCGTTTGACAGGGTCCCCTGGAGCAAACTTTGGGACTGTTTGGCAAGGAAGAACATTCCAGCACCTCTGATTCATGCTATACAGTTTCTACAAGTCTTGCAGGAATTATGTGAGGACAGAAAACCATAAGTCAGAAGAGTTCAGGACCACCACTGGTTTAAGACAAGGTGATATCCTGTCACCTTATCTTTTCATACTCCTCATGGACGATGTTATCAAGTCATGTAAGGAGAGAACAAGAAAGTATTCAGTGGGGTACTGGAAGATGAGACAGGTATGTATTTCAGAGCTGGCATTTGCTGATGATGTTGCCCTGATTGCTAAATCAGAGGCACATCTCCAATCCAACCTGCAAGTCTGGAAGGAAGAGCTGGAGAAGAGAAGGATGGTTATAAGTAGCTCTAAAACAAAATCCATGGTGATATCACGAGAAGAAAGACGACATCAGATTAAGCTGGGAGAACAGGTCCTGGAGCAGGTCGACCACATTAAATATCTCGGAGCTATTATAGACCAAAAGGGGGGCATCAAAGAAGAGTTAGCCACTCAAAAAGTAGCAGCTGGGAGACTTTTTCAGGCCATAAATTGAGGATTCCTCAGCAAGAGAGAGGTTGGTAAGAAAACGAAGATGGCTGTATATCGCTCCACCTATGTCCCAATGGATGCGAGTCATGGGCAATGACTACAACCCACAAAAGCCAGATCCAAACCTTAGAAATGAGGTATCTGAGGAAGGTGGTTGAAGTAACAAGAAGAGACATGGTCCGCAACCAGACAATACGTCAAAGGCTAAAATGCCACCCCCTGCAGACCCAAGTAGAACAGTCACAACTAAGATGGTTTGGCCATGTCTGCAGAATGGGAGAAGATCGGCTACCACGACAAGCATGGGAAACAAAGAGCCAGGGATCCAGACCCCCAGGATGACCCAGAGTCTGCTGGGAGGACAACATTAGACAATCTTTGAAGGACCGAGGACTAGAATGGAACCAGGCCAGGAGGAAGACAGCCGATAGGATAGTCTTGCGCTCTCTCTTCCAAACCTCTACACCTCACGGTAGAAGGGGAATGACTAAGTAAGTAAGTTATTTAATACCTCCTGTTTGAGAAATATAAACAGATTCTGTATTCTGTACCTACTTTTGTTTTCTTCTTCGCTCAACAGTGATAGCATTATTTTTTATTCAAGCGTTGAAATGAATCATTTTTTAACCTGATTAAACCATGTTGCTGATAACCATAATGAAATTGATTGTGGCTTACTGCTTACAATACACAAGAGTTCAATACCGGTATTCGGTGTCTTTTTTTCCAAACACGTGCGCGACCTACATGAAATAAACAACAGACAGAGTAAAGGATCTTTAAGTCGAATCTCATCAGCAACCAAGAACTACTTATCGGAGTAGCCAGGAGGACATGCACACCCTCATAGCTGGCAGGTGCTGGAGTTGGGTTGGCCACGTCCTCAGAAGGGACCCTGATACCATTACAAGGACAGCTATGCTATGGATCACTGAAAGAAAGCAAAAGAGAGGCCAACCAAAAACAACTTGGAGCAGAACTGTGGAAGCCGAGAAGCAAAGAATGAACCAGAAATGGGGCACTGTATGAAGGATGGCCGCCGACCAAACAAAGTGGAATCAATTTGTTGCTGCCCTACAAGACACCACCAGGCATGATGGCCACTGACTGCTTTGACTGTTGGCGGATGTGGATCAAAGAAGAAGAAGAGTAAAGGAGAGTGAGCAAGAAAGACTAAAAATACTCATATCTGATGACTAAACAATATTCTATCTACCTATTCAAGTATGACAATCTCAATCACGATCTACTGTCACATAAAAAATAAATAAATAAATAAAAAACACTTTATAAATACAAACATCTGGTGACTAAACAATGTTTTCTCTCATCAAGTATGACAAAGCCTTTCTGTTCTTGTTATGCCAAGCTCATAAAATTGACTTTCCTAATTTAACAAGGCAAGCTGCACAGATCAAATTAAGGGGAGATAATGTTTAGTTACTCCTTACCAAGCTTTCAGAAAATAAATAAATAAATCACCTCTATCACAAGTTAAAGGATAATTTGACGCATTTTAACACATTAACTACCGCAAGCCGCTGTCAGCGGCTCACAAAATAAACACATTTGGACCGCAAGCCGCTCAGAGAGCCAATCTAATTTTAGTAATAAAACAAATGAAAAATGTACTGAAACACTTTCTGATCTGGTTCGAGATTTTAAGTTGCCACCGGAAAACAAATTCCCAAAGCATGGTTGTTGTAGAACACTGGAAAATTGATATTATGTTCATATTTTTCAGCATTTTGGGTTAGTTACCAAATCGTGCAAAACTGTTTACAGTGGCAACTAGTGATAGGACTACAAAAAATGTGTGTACATATCGTCTAACGGCTGAATAGGATAGAAACATGTTTCATCAATTGACTGATAGATCTAGCGATGAGGACAAGAGTGAAAATAGTGTGCACATTGATTGAAATTGTGATTTTGATAGAGATGGGGCGCAAGCAGTTATAATTGTGAAAATATTGCAAGTCCTCGGCCATCGGAGGGCCGTCAAATAGCAACAACCTCTATTAGAGTTACAAACGGTGCTTATTATAATAGTACAATTCATTTATCTTTAAAATGATGTGTAATTCATAAAAATCTGTAAACAATTACGAAAATTACAGCTTACTTTGTGCAAACACCTACAGGATGAAAATGGGAAAAAAATTTAATTCGGCCACAGTGTGTTTTTCAATTCGGTAGTTAATGTGTTAACTATTATAAAACAATGAAAATCTACACATGGATGGTACTTTGCATGAAATCTGTAAAATTCTTTTAGCCCAATGAATAAAGGTTAATGCACATACAGTAGTTTAAACTTCCCTCTTTTCTATTACAAAAGCAGTTGATATTTCCGCCACAGCAAAAGTTGTTGATCTGGCTTGAATAGAACAGATAGTTGTTGGGCAGCTAACATTAACTCTTTCAACGGAAGAGTGTTCAAGATTTCATTAATTTCAGGATGAGAAATTGTTTAGGAAAGATGGTTTGTGGTCCACTACATCTGTCAGCTGAAAATGAGATTTTTTTGTATTTAAATCTAGAGCTCACTTGGCCCAAACACTGCAATCGAAAACGTTGGTCATGAGAGAATTCGTTTCATAGACCTAGCAGCAGTAGTTGCAAAGGCTTACCTTTGCCAAAATCTTGTTTTGTTAGCAACAAAGTACAACCAAGTGGTTCTTTAGGGTAGTCTACATGAAGAGCTTCCATTTTCATCGATGACAAGAAACTTAGATCAGGGAAAGAAAGCTTTGGAACCCTGAGATAGTTCTATTCACACCACACAACCTTTTCCCACACCTGGATAAATCAGGAGTGAATGTGACTGCAGTCAGGAATCTAGCTACTGTTGGTAAAACCACCATAAACTAACAACTTCATAAAAGTCCTAATTATAAAACATCAATAACTTTGTAGAACCACTGAACTTAAATCAATTACTTAAAAGTTCTAACAATGAACTTTCAGTAACTGTGTAGACAAGATTGAACTGTATACAAATGACATTTTGTATTCATTAGTAAAGGTTCATTGTAATTTTTTTCTGAAATCAAGATTAGTGTTATTGACTTTTCTTTGATGTTACTGTGATGTTTAATACATGTTTGTATTTAATCAATGGGGGTTCTTTCCAATAATTAAGTACCATAAGAAACAGTGGCCTGGATACCCATTAGCTCTTACACTACTCAGAGGATTCTCAACATGCTAACAGACAGTTAATTTCCAGTATCCCTATAAATATGCCAGTGATTCTCACTCTGTTCTTTTCTTCCTGTAAAACTTATATTTAACCTTTGAACCCGAGGTCCCGAAATGTCGGTCCGTGCGTAAATAATCATTTCCCCGAGCGACCGTAATCTCGGTCTGACACACCAAGGTTAGCAAAATGGGGTGGGAATGGAAATTGTGTGAAAAATAATGACGTCAGGAAGTACACATGTATTGTGGAATGTTGACCTAAAATGGTGGTGCCCGCGAAGAGATAATATTTTGATATTTTTTAATTGTTTTCACAATGAAAAGGCGTGTTGAAAATCCAGGAAATAGCCGTTCTAAAAGGATAACAACGGAACAAGCTGTTGAACTTGTGCTAAATGATTCGGAGGATGATGAATTAGATTTAGAAGGTGATTATTTTGAAAGTGACATCGAAATTGAATCGAGTGACGGAACTTGTGAATCAGGTTATGATCAAGCTAGTTCTAACCCTGTGGTGCAGGGGCGTGGAAAGGGGCGTATCCCACATAATGTATCAATTAAATTTGATACAGGTTGGTCTCACAACTGTGGATGTTCAATTTCTACAACTTTGTATTGGCTACAATACATTTATGGGTGGCTGCGATGTCAACGACCAAGTTTGTCGCCTCAATAAAACGCACTGGCATTATCGCTGGCCTCGACAGCTCATAGTGAAATTTTTTGCTCAGGAGCCCAGGGGAATGGGGTTTTACGGGCTGGGTGGCCAGGGTTCAAAGGGTTAACATTTTCTGCAGTTTTTACTTGAGCCAACCTTCAGTGAGATCATCTTGTGCAGTTTTGGTACTTATTCCTATGTTCACTTATTCTATCAGTCCATCTTTCATTGTAACCTGCCACTATTGGTGAAAATATATGTAGTTTCAGGGGTTCTATAAGAAGGCAAAAGATGAGGTCAACTACTTCAAAAATGGCACAGCTTCAGATGTGACTAAGGGCTTGCAATCTCATCAGGTAAAACAGCCCACTTGAGAATTCATCACCACATATGCTGTTGATAGCCCTTTGCTTCTTAAGAAGCATAGAAGGTACAATCCTTCATTCATGAGGAAATAAATGTATGAAACACTCTTTTACTGGTAGTTGTAAAACAGGTTCTGCGCTTAGCTACCCCTTTCCACAGACCATGTCTCCAGATCACAGCTAGACTGGTAGCATGTGCATACTGTCTTATTGAATGTGCTACTATTCCAATTTTAACTACAGGTCATGCTAGATTACAGACAAGTATATCAAAGATGTCAGTATCAATATTTTGTATGTGGTAGTTTAAGCTATAAGATCTCTTAATGCTTGATTTCACCATGACTACTTTTTAAACCCTCCTCCAATAAATTAGCTATGGAAAAAAAACAGTGTTACAGAATGATCCAGAAGATCCATGGGGTGGCAAACATCTTGAAGTAACACAATCAAAACAGCACATGTGAATACATTATATGCACCAGCATTCGGCCTCAACTGAGATGCTCCATTGCTTAAAAAAGGAAGCTTATTTACATGTGTACCTTCATTTCTCCATATATCTGACTTTTTTACTTTATGCTCACCTAATCTCTTCCTGCCAATGCCTGCAACTGTCTGGGAATTAATGTCTGAATCTTTAGAGAAGCCATTCCAATAACATTCCTGGATGACATGCAATACAAAATCATAGGTTATGTAAAGGGTTTTTTCACCATCACTGCCAATCAATACTGTTATCTGAAGGTTCAATTTTGAGACTAACAACAAACTGAAGTGTTTGAAGTATGTTTGTATACACAACAAAGACTTCAGTAAAAACCTGGAAATAAATTATCAGTGTCCACAAAGTTGATGTATAAATGTGTCTGACATTGATGATTCTGAGTCTTGCTACCTGATCTGCATATGATTTTGCTGTTCAAAATGTTTTTGTTCTTCCATGTGTTTGTTTATTTAAAGCTTCTTTTATATGGTCTAGCATCACTGAGGTCAGAATTTTGTTTAGCCAATTGCCAAGGTTTGTCTTCACAGTTGATGTAAATAATCACGTTGAATGTCTTAAGTCATTGAAATGTAACAAGCTGGCAAGGAAGAGAAACAAAGAAAAACAACACTGCAAAAATGGTGCTATGTTTAGGACATAAGAGAGGTACAGGGAAACAAAATGGAGAAGAGAAATGGAGACAGACATGAAATGTATGCAAAGACATGGAAAAACAACTGAACAGATGGCATAGGACAGGAAGGCTTGATCTGAATTTGTTGAAAGCCTCTCACTCATTTCCTTTTCTAATTCAATTATAGCTAAATATAGCTTGACATTTTTTAGGCCCTGTTTAATTTCTGCAGTAAGAATGAAACTTTTTTTTCTAGTACTAGCACATGGCCACTACTACAGTCTGCTCCTGGCCCAGTTTCCACAGATAACAACCATTTTTTTAAATTTCCTGTATACCAGTATGCAGCTGATTTCTTCTTCTTCTTCTTGCAATTGCATCTTTGATGTTTACACTGTTAGATGAGTTCTCATAATGAATTTGACCATTGTATGGAGTTCCTCTTTAGCTCGATACAGATTTGAGTTTGGTGTTGAGTCATTGGGCAAGTATATCTTTCTTAACTGGTCATACAGAGGACAATCCTGTAGAACATGCTCAGCAGTTTGTTCATTTAATCCACATGTGCACAGTGGTGAAGCAGACAATCGTAGTTTGTACATGTGTTTATTCAGTTTGCTATGCCCTGTCCTGGGGCGAAAAATGGTGATCTGTCCCTGTTGGTCAAGAGTGTGGTAGTCGTCATTGGGTTGATTTTGTTCTTTTCTGATAGTCTGGATAGCTCTCCTTTTCTCAAAGTATGTGATTTCGTTATCTTCTTGTTCACATACTCCTCCATTTTTGGCAAGTTTATCTGCCTTTTCATTTCCATGTATACCACAATGGGATGGTACTAGCTGAAGTATGGTTCACTTTTTGGTAGTTACCTTCCTTAGTTCATTTCTCAGATGCGGGATTTTACCACCCTTGGAGAGCTTGCAGTGCAGACAGTGCATCTGTGAGGATGACTACCTGGTGGCAGTCAAAGTTGGTGTTAAAAATCATTTTTGCAGCTTGCTCTAGAGCTTGAACTCTAGAGCTGTATAGTTGGTACAGAATTTACCAATGAGAATATGCCTAGTCTCATAGTGGTTGTCAGGACATGAGATAAAGATACCGCTGCCTCCATTCTTAATGGCATTTGTTGCTGATCCATCCATGTAGGCAAGTATCCATGATTGTTCGGGATAGCTTTCTTGGATCATACTCAATGTAGCAGTTTGTTTTTGCAGATCATTATACTCATTCAAAGAAATGTCGTGCTGAAGTCGGCCGAAAGGCACAAATATCGCAGCTTCACTGTAAATGGACACAACACAACCAAGGTCCTTTTCAGGACCAACGAAGAAGATATCCAATTCTGAGACCATTGAGTGATGTATTAATTTGGAGGGTACTGCTGGCCTGTTTCCATGGTACAGGGGTATAGGGTGGGCTTCAGTGGTGTTGTCACCATGGATAGGTCTTGATGCTGTCTTTTAAGTCTTTTTCCATGATAGACAAAGCTGCTATGTTTTAGACATCCACATTGCCAGATCATCTAGTCTTGCCTTCATTGGGTGTGTTGGCATACTGTTGTACTTTTCCATCTGGATCATGCTTTTTGTATCTCTTCTATAGGACAATGTCTGTAATCTAGCAGCTTTCTGCATCTCTGATATCAGCGTAGTTTTCAAGGCTTGTTAGCTGATTTGATTATAAGCATTGTCTTTTAATGGGTTTTCACTTATCAAAAGGTGCCTTGTGTTGTAAGTAGTGCATGATCATTGAAGAAATTGGGTTTCTTTGACAGAGGGTTCCTTCAAATTATTGTTGCACAGGCTTTATAAAAGAAGTAAAAAGCATTGTGAAGGATGTCAGAGTGAAAAGTGTGATTTCGGAGGGAGACTCAAAAATGGCCAAGTCGATAGAAGAACTAGATGTCTATCTTATGCGTACTTTATTAATAACGTTCAAGACTGTGAAATCCCAAAGCAGGCTGGGCCTCTCATTTATCAGTGGGATAATTAGTCAAAATTCAGGTTGTAACAATGTAACTGCTGTTTATGAAACCAGGCACAATAATGGAAATATGTGCAGTACAAGTAACTAGGGTCATGAAAGAAGGTACTGGATATGTGATGTCAGAAGTAATGCCTGAAATGCTCTGAAAATATTTTCTGTTGGATTTATTATGTCAAATTAAACCTTGGATTGTCATGGCTTGATTTATTCTCTCAATCTATGTTGTGTGAATCTGTATGTCAGCCCATCTTAACAGAATCGTAAAATATAAGCTGTCAGGGTTACACAACACCTTGCATACTGTTAGAAACCTTGTGTTTCCTGTTATCATATGGTGTGTTCTTGCATACTACATGTTTGCCACCTCTTTAACTTTTTTCTATTCCTTGCCACTACTTCCACTATTTTCATTACTAACTTTTCTACAGGCTTCAAACACAAAGCTGTCTCATGAGATAGCCACCTGGTATTGCTATCAACAGGTTTTCTCAATGTGTGCTGTGTCCATCTCCAGTGTTTTCTTGTCATCTCTTGTACCACTGGTAGTTGTTTGGTTCTTGTCATCTCTTGTACCACTGGTAGTTGTTTGGTTCTTGTCATCTCTTGTACCACTGGTAGTTGTTTGTTTCTTGTCATCTCTTGTACCACTGGTAGTTGTTTGGTTCTTGTCATCTCTTGTACCACTTGTAGTTGTTTGGTTCTTGTCATCTCTTGTACCACTGGTAGTTGTTTGGTTCTTGTCATCTTTTGTACCACTGGTAGTTGTTTGGTTCTTGTCATCTCTTGTACCACTGGTAGTTGTTTGGTTCTTGTCATCTCTTGTACCACTGGTAGTTGTTTGGTTCTTCTCATCTCTTGTACCACTGGTAGTTGTTTGGTTCTTGTCATCTCTTGTACCACTGGTAGTTGTTTGGTTCTTGTCATCTCTTGTACCACTAGTAGTTGTTTGGTTCTTGTCATCTCTTGTACCACTGGTAGTTGTTTGGTTCTTGTCATCTCTTGTACCACTGGTAGTTGTTTGGTTCTTGTCATCTCTTGTACCACTGGTAGTTGTTTGGTTCTTGTCATCTCTTGTACCACTGGTAGTTGTTTGGTTCTTCTCATCTCTTGTACCACTGGTAGTTGTTTGGTTCTTCTCATCTCTTGTACCACTGGTAGTTGTTTGGTTCTTCTCATCTCTTGTACCACTGGTAGTTGTTTGGTTCTTGTCATCCGTTCTGCAAGGTGATCTGGTCATACCACTTTTATCATTCTATTCTATGCAAGTACCCATTTATGAAAGTCTAGCTTTTTTGGTTGTTGTCTTTCTTTTCTCCAGGTTTCAGAGTCATGCAGTACTGACTTGACATTGAACTGAAGATTTTTTTGCTCTCCACATATTTGCCAATGCAATGAAAGATCCTCTAGCTTTTTGCATTCTTATTTTGATATCACTGTCAGTCCATCCCACTTGGTCTACATTGCTGCCAAGGTATATGTATGATCTTGAAGGGGCATTTCTTCAAGTGCAATACTGTTATCATTTGCTGCATTTATTATCATTATCTTTCTTTTCTCCTTGTGTATATTCAAACCTACTTGCTGTAAACTCACACCAAGCCCTTTCACTGTCTTGCATCTGATTATGGCTATGGGACTGGAGAGCCAGGCCATCTGATAAATCTACATTATCATGTTTTTTTAGTCTAAACAACATCTGGAAGTCCTCTCAGTACAGCACAAGCACAAAATTAGGATTATATCAAAGCTGTATGCTTTCTGTGCTTCTCTATGGCGTGGAGAGCTGGAGAGTTACAGAGAAGGAAATGTTGAAATTATAATCTTTTCACACAACATGCCTAAGAAAAATTCTCCGAATCTTTTGGCCGAATACCATCATCAACCAAGATCTGCTTACTCAGAGCAAGCAAGAGGACATCTTCTTCTTCTTCGATCCTTAACCACCGACCGTCAAAGCAGTCAGTGGCCATCACGCCTAGTGGCGTCTTGTAGGGCAACAACAAATTGATTCCACTTTGCACGGTCGGTGGCCATCCTTCGTACAGTGCCCCAACTCTGGTTCATTCTTTGCATCTCAGCCTCCACAGTCCTCCGCCAAGTTGTTTTTGGTTGGCCTCTCTTTCGCTTTCCTTCAGGGGTCCAAAGCATAGCTGTTCTTGTGATGGCATTGGGGTCTCTTCTGAGGACATGACCAACCCAGCTCCAGCGTCTGCCAGCTATGATGGTGTGCATGTCCTCTTGCTTGCTATGAGTAAGCAGATCTTGGTTGGTGATGGTATTCGGCCAAAAGATTCGGTGAATTTTTCTTAGGCATGTTGTGTGAAAAGAGGACAATTTTGACATTTCCTTCTCTGTGACTCTCCAGCATTCCGCACCATAGAGAAGCACAGAAAGCACGCAACTCTGGTATAATCTTAATTTTGTGCTTGTGCTGTATTGGGAGGACTTCCAGATGTTATTTAGGCTAAAGAAGGCTGTTCTTGCCTTATTCATTCTGATGTTGATGTCTTTGCCTGCCCCACCGTCTGGTGTTACTATGCTTCCTAGGTATGTGAAGGTATCTGTCTGTACCAGTTGCTGATTCCTTACTGATATGGGCTCAGGGTTGCTCACATTGAGCGTCATGACCTCAGACTTCTTTAAATTGATGTTCAAGCCCACCTGCTGGCTAAATTTATTAAGTCTATCCGTTTTTTCCTGGATGTGTTGATGTGAATGTGCCAGCAGTGCAATGTCATCTGCATATTCCAGATCTTCCAATGTAGAAAATGTAGTCCATCTTATTCCTCTTGGACTGCCCTCTGTTGTCCAAGAGGACATGCACACCATCATAGCTGGCAGACGCTGGAGCTGGGTTGGCCATGTCCTCAGAAAAGGCCCAAATGCCATCACAAGAACAGCTATGCTATGGACGCCTGAAGGAAAACGAAAGAGAGGCCGACCAAAAACAACTTGGCGGAGGACTGTGGAGGCTGAGATGCAAGGAATGAACCAGAGTTGGGGCACTGTATGAAGGATGGCCGCCAACCGAGCAAAGTGGAATCAATTTGTTGTTGCCCTACAAGATGCCACCAGGCGGCAATGACAACTGACTGCTTTGACAGTCGGCGGCTAAGGATCAAAGAAGAAGAAGATCAAGTAGTTTGGTCACTGGATACCATTTCTATTGACTAAAGTTGTTGGTTGAGGTTAATGTTTTCATAATTCAATCTATAGCCAATAGGAAGAGAATTGGTGACAGGAAGCATCCCTGTCACACTTCATCTCTTATCCCAAATAGTTTTGTAAAACTTTCTCCATGAAGAGCTCTGCACATTGTGTCTTCATGTTTTCTTTATTAAGTTAATGATCTTCAGGGGGACTCTATAATGTCTCACCAATTTCTAAAGTGATTGTCTGTCCACACTGTCAAGTACATCTTCATAGTCCACAAAAACCTATGTAAAGAGGCAAGCTTCATTTCAGATTTTGTTCCACTATTATTCTCAATGTGGCAGTCTGGTCTGTACAGGATCTGTTTTGCTTAAATCTGACTCTCAGTCCATGCTTCGAAAGGTTCAAAGTGGTTGGTTGCGTCATCAACGGAAAACATTCATAGAAGCTTCCAGGCTACAAGAGCTGGTGTGGATATACTGTCCTGGTCATGCTAGTGTATGTGTGTTGAGTGTCTTTATATTATTTGATTAAGTTTAGTTTGAGTAAATGCCTGGTTACTCTGGCCAAGATAACACTAGGGTAGAACTGCTTGACAATGCAGACAGTCAATATCACACTGAAGTATGAATGTCATAAAAGGTGCAGTGGAACGAATACATACATCTTTATTATAACTTGAACACTGCTCCAAAATGCATAGTAACAATGGTCAATATATATTTAATGGCAAGATATATTCAGTCATCGAAATACTCTGTACCGTCTGTGGCTAGAACACTGTCTTTGAGTTTTTCAATATCTTTATTAAATCAGTTCATACAACAATTTGAATCCATACTCCCTTTAGAATAAAGCTAGTGACATCTCACATAAGATCTTGATGTACTAGTAATGGTACAACATAGGGATGTAGAACATATAACATAATTTCAGCAGCGCAGACACATGCGTCCATTCACCACGCCACACACACATATCGAAGTCCCTACAAACGATCTCTGACTTTTGCTCATCTAAACTTTCATGTCTGCCAAACTCCACCTCAAGGCAATGACATCACTTCCTATGTTACCCAAGACTACGTATAATAAATACATGAGAAGCCTTGTCAAACCATCTAATGATATTGACACTCATGTTATGAATATTACTCATAACATTACCCCCCCCCCCCCCCCCCCCCCCCCCCCCCCCCCGCAAAATAAAGGAAACAAAGTTTTCATTATCATTATTTCCATGGTGTGAGTATAACATCACAAGAGTGAAATTTGGTATCATCAAATTTCACTGTAAGTACGAAAAAGCATAGCACCCAGGTGAGTGCCACAGAGAAGGCAATTAAACACTCAAAGTGTGGACAGCGGTAAAAACCAAAGCCTAAGACTGTCAAGTCCAGTATCAATAGTCAATTAATTTCTTATTAATCAACAGCAATAATGCAAAATATTAAAGAGGAAAAAGAAATGCAACAGCAAAATTAGATGACATGAGGCAGACAATCAAAGTAGTAAAGTTAATGAATCCAACATCATATGCTAAAAGATTAAAGGTATATGTAATTCGTAAGTACCTGATAGAACCATAGCATTGTGGTGTTAAAAGAAAAAAAAATGTTATCTTGCATCTAACACAATTGTGTGAGCAATTAGATAAGAATATGCTGATGTGTTGTACACATTGATAATAGTATGGAATATCAGCCATATATCGATTCAAAATCTATTGTGAGCGTGAAACTGATTTGTATCAAAGACCAAACCATATCTGGTAAATTAAAATTAAGTAACACTCAAATTAAGCACTGTAATTAAAATGCGTAATGTAATGGTATTATACCCATTAATGAAAAATTAAACTAAAGTCCAATGAGAAAATGTCCAACTGACAAATGTTAATGTCCTTGATTCTCCTCCATACAATCATATGTTGATATAAAGTATGAATGTACAAGTCCACACAAATTGAGAACCGAAAAAAGTACGACAATAATATTCAAGGTAATCTCCCTTCATCATGCAAGTTGATCTGGAGTTATGTCTCTTAATCTGCAGATGCTGTTTGCAAATTGAGAATGAAAATGAATGTATGCACAAAATATCCTCAAGTCACAGCATTTTCGTAATTTTACTGAATGTGTGTTCGCTAGTCTGTAAATTAAATATGATCACTGTCAATAAGGCACAAGATATCCACGTAATGTGCTGAGTGGAACGTGTTACTACACAAAATTGTCCATATCAGCATTCATCATCATCAGGTGTCATGTGAACCGATCAATAACTATAAGCACTGTCAAAAAAAAGTTATTGCGAAAATTCGAGCTAGTTCTCTGAGTTGGCATTGCACAACTAATCAGTGAACCTTCCATCATGGGACCGTAGTAATACATATAAAAATTTTCATCAGCAACAGCAGTGATAGCCAATAAAGCTTCAATAAGTTCAATGTTACTCGGGTCAACATGTGACGAAGTAAGTCAATAGGTTAGTCGCAATTTCACAAGTCAACTGCATTTATCCAGTTGTTTGGTAACCTAGGGTCCTTGACACATTTTGACAGGACGTCAGCCAAAACATTCTGACTGCCCTTGATAGCCTGTATTTCATAATCGTAAGGCTGAAGTGCAAGAGATGCTCTGGCAGCATTCTCTCTTCTAAATCTCATTGTCGTGAGATATGAAAGAGCCTTCTGATCTGTCTCTAAGACGAATTATGCTCCAATCAGATATCTCTGGAGTTTGGAGAAACAGTAAACAACAGCAAGCAGCTCTCTTTCCACAATCGGGTATTTTTGCTCCATTGGTGTCAATTTTTGACTGACTATAAGATTGGATGCAGACAACCATCGAATTCCAGCATAAGTGTACCACCAATACGTGATCCAGAGGCGTCAACTTTCAGTGTGATATTGGCTGTCTCCTCGAGGCAATGACATCACTTCCTGTGTTACCCAGGACTACGTAAAATAAACAAACAAGAAGCCTTGTCGAACCATCTAATGATATCGACACAAATGTTATGAATATTACTCATAACAATGTGGTAATGAAAGAGCTGACAGACTAGCATCAAAAGCACCCATAGTGGAGACATTAGATATGGATAAGGGAGATATACTGAGAGCAATTAATGATCACCTGTTAGAGAATGACACTACAATAGATGAATCATCAAGGTTAAGACTGTTGGAATTTGGCTTCAAACATAAAGCTAGTAGAGATGGACGTATGAGAATATGCATCTGTTGTGTTTATAACCAGTGAGCTACAGGAACAGTTGGCATTCACATTCAACATATACTGATGGAGACTGAGCACCTATGGGTTTGTCCAGAGTGCAATATGTCAGTTCTTTATAACAATAACAATGTTTTGTGGGAATTACTTCTCCCTCAAAGATGGTCAGGTATTACTTGTAGCTCTAGATGCTCCATAACAGATGAGGTAATTCCACTGAAACCCTCTTTAACATAATTCTTCTCTTCTGTAGAAGCTGATTCACTTCATAACTGTTCAAGAAGATTTTTTCCCCTTCCTTTCATTGATTTGTGTGTGGTGAGAATCTCTATAAACTTTTGACTGAAAAGAGTCTAACTTGAATGGCAGTAGGGAGGGGAAGTTGTAAGGCACCTGAACCATGCCAGCTGTCAAGTCATAAAGATATTTTAGACATGCGACTGCCCCCATCCCCCTCCCCTCAGTTTTAATATAAACCTGCTAACTTCCATTATTTGACCAGTAAAATAAAAAAAACAGTAATTTAAATCCTGCTTTTCTCCTACAATTACAATTGGGACATTTGTTTTAATATTCTTTGGTGCCTGATTAAAAAAAACTTAGTTTCCTACAAGTCACAAACTTTAGTTGTTAAGTAAATACATATAATTAGGCTTAGCTAAGACTTCAGTGAACAAATTCCCAGTATAGATCAAGATAAATTATGAAAATGATCACATAAAATTGTTCAAAATCATTTCTTTACATGTCCAGCAAATTTCAAAAACATTCTTTTTTTTCTCACAAATTTAACACTATACCATGCACACCTTTATAGTCTAAACAACATTTGGAAGTCCTCTCAGTACAGCACAAGCACAAAATTAAGATTATATCAGAGCTGTGTGCTTTCCATTCTTCTCTATGGTGCAGAGTGCTGGAGAGTTACAGAGAAGGAAATGTAAAAATTGTCCTCTTTTCATGCAACCAGCCTAAGAACAATTCTCTGAATCTTTTGGCCGAATACCATCACCAACCAAGATCTGATTTCGGAGCAAACAAGAGGACATTCATACCATCATAGCTGGCAGATGCTGGAATTTGGTTGGTGATGTCCTCAGAAGAGACCTCGATGCCATCTCATGAAAAGCTATGCTATGGACCCCTGAAAGAAAATGAAAGAGAGGCCGACCAAAAACATGGACCCCTGAAAGAAAATGAAAGAGAGGCCGACCAAAAACAATCTGCAGAGTACTGTGAGGCTGAGATGCAAAGAATGAACCAGAGTTGGGGCACTGTACAAAGCATGGCCACCGACCGAGCAAAGTGGAATCAATTTGTTGTTGCCCTACAAGACGCCACCAAGCATGTAGCCTCTGACTGCTTTGACAGTTGGCAGCTAAGGATCAAAGAAGAAGAATGCACCCTGGAAAGCTTCCAAATGTCAATATTTACATTCATCTTCTTTTTGTGCTCCTAACAGAGCATACAGCCACCATTACAGCTGGACCACATTAGAAGCCTGCACCATGCATTCACATACACTTGCAGCAGTGGAGTCTGTGACAATTTGTTTAACATAATGAGCTAGCCAGCCCCACCCACAACCCCACAAGTCTTTTAGTACAACATGCTCAAGAGTGCAGTAGGCATATTCTTTCTTTGTCTCTTCAGAGACCAAGGGGAATTACATGGGACAGAAATATTTTACATACCTCACAGTCAGTTTCCTGCTTCATTTCTGTAATTAGACGTGTGACATTAGATTCCATATTTCTTTCAACCTGAAGGCAATGAAATATAGCAGATGATAGGTATAATTTTAAGACATACTACATATATTTACACCAATATCTAAGCAGCATTACCTCACAGCAACAATCACTGTCAAATAGTGGGGCCTAATGCAACTGCATTAGCCTTAAACAAATATGCTTTTTTAAAATAAATACTTTATCGTTTTCCATTACTTCATTTTCTTTTTTTTTTTTCAATATTTCTGTGACCCACAGATACTATCTTCCCTTATCTCCACACCAGTTTAATGCATTTCACACCAGCAGTGAACATACCCTAATCCTCAAAGTTATCTCCAAACTTTAAAATAAAGGAGATCACATGGGATGATTTGATAGATTTTTACATGATATAAACTAAAAAAAAAAAACACAAAAAATGATAGCAAATTAAGGACTTACTCTTTCTCAAAGGTATTTAAAAGTGTGATATCCCCAGGATTAAAGGTACTTATTCTGTGTTTGCATTGATAACCTATGAGAAGCCTTATTAAAATTCACTTTATTTATGAACTGCATAAGATAAGAATGGGATCCTTTATTTGAAGTGACGTTATCATTTGGTAAAATATAATTTAGTTTCAATTTTTCAATGCCTTGTTGAAAGAATTGCAGTAAGAGGGTTATGCTGCAGAGACACAAATAACTTATATGCTGCACTTCTTCAACATTTTTAATACTCTAGAACCTGAAACAGATATGATTGTATCAAGGCAGATCTTTGGGAGCTCAGTGTTTCTAAAGTAGATCCTCACATCACATAGGTTCAATGCTGCTGATCTAGTCTATATTTTAAAACCATAAAGTGACTTCTGTTACTGTTTTAGCAATCAATCTGAGTGAAGTTATACAGCATGTGTACATGCTTTGGTATTTTTATTATAGTTTTGTAATGAATCACATGATTATGGTTTTCTTTAAACTACCACAGAAATGTGACAAGCCAAGTATCTACAAATTCTAAGCCTCCTGAGAAAATGAATGTGTCACATTTACTTAAAAACATAGTCGACAATTAAGGGAATTGAGTTGATAGTCATAATTCATTATCAAATGATGGAAGAGATGAGGAATGTTACATTTAGTTGATGAGTGTGTATTGATTGGCCATTAAAAAACCAACAGAACTCTATCTAAAGCTACAGTTAATGACTAGTCACAGGTGAAAGAGAAAGCTAAAGATAAACTTTTAAAACCACAAACAATTGTCAAAATATTACTTACTTACTTAGTCGTTCCCCTTCTACCGTGAGGTGTAGAGGTCAAAATATTTATGTGATATAATTATACTTGACTTGTTTCAAAATTTTTTTTTTTTTTTCGTAACCAGCAGTACTTGGGCTATCAGCCCTTCGGACCAATGAAATGTCATTGCGAGGCTGGGGAACCTGTGGACTTTCCTCCCATTCAGGTAAGGAGCTTCCCTCCTTCCCATCCACAGAGGGTTTATTTCAGGAGCCATTCAGGTTATTCAGTCAAAATCCCAGTCAGTGACACTTCTTCAAATGCCCATGCCCGAGCTTGAACCTTGAACACCTGATCACCAGTGCAATGTGGTAACCATTACACCAGCATGGCTTCCAATAGTAATATTTTGTGATTTTCATTTGTTAACCAAGTTTCATTATGAAATATGTAGTTTTAACTGTTCTGGTATTTGCATCTAAGGTACAAACAAAGGACATGATGCTATACTTTATGATTTTAATTTGCTTTTGAAAAGTGGAAAAATGCTACTAAAATGATGAAACAGTTGTAAATAAAGGGTAAAAATAATTACTTTTTACTCTCTCTTTTATTCTGACTGCGAAATGTCCAGCTCTGAGCAAACTCCTGATAAGCAGAATTTTTTAGGTGGTCACAGTAATTTCTAGTTTTCCATACTGTGCTGTAGGTATGGCCATATATGAATTACCTTGATGTTCTAAGACTAGGAAAGCAATGTTTCATTGACTGCAACAATAAACTGCCTTCATTAAGTTCATATTCTACTGTTAACGTTGTTGGTGTGTTTTTTACTACATGCATTGTGTTTTTATAAATTCCAATTATGCTTGTATTAATACTAATGGAGAAACACTGCACATCTTGACTCCCTATCAATTTCCCATCAGTTTAATATATAATAAGTGCATGTTCACATAAACAATTTACACAAAAACATGGTATATTCTGCTGTTTAGAATTCTTTGGGGGAAAAAACACACACACACACAAAATTGAGGCACAGTGTAAGTAATAATTTTGGAATCAAAGAGTCAATGTAGGCTACAATTGTTGTGCATGTAAAAAAAATAGGAGGAGGTGAAGTCTGGGGTGTTTGGGATGAAGCCTGGTTCACTATTTATTTGTTATTATCAATTAGTATTATGAGAACCTTATTACACATTCAATTTCCCACTACACCCTCAGTAATCCTTACATATTAATTTTTGTTTTTGGTTCTGGTTGCATACTGCTTTACTATATCGTGCAGTTCTCTAAGTCTGTCTATTCTCAACACCTCTTCTACTGATATGGGTGAATTGTAATCCTGTAAATAATATAATATTGTTATTCTCTGTTTTTCATATTATTTTATTGTAGACATTCTGCACATTAAAATTCTTCTATACTAAAATAAACTATTCTTAATTATAGTCTGATTAGGCAGCCTAATTACTTTTTTGCTAGGAATTTTTAAGTTCCCTATTTTTTATATTTTATTATTCCAGTGATGAGAAATATCCGTTCAACCTCTGATGTGTTATAATTAGGATATATAGTATTTTCAATTCCAAATAAGATGAATAACTGCTGATACAGGAAAGTGACATCACATCTATCAAATCATCGTAAATGTGGCAAATCAAAGTTAAAACAAAATACACAGAGAAACATTTCCCACATAACACCTGGATGCATGCATAAATAGATGGATCAGCAACAAATGCAACAGAAAATGGAGGTGGAGGTGTCTTTCTGACCTTAAGCACTGGTGCCCAGAATAAGCTGTCAATAGCAACAGGGCAATACTCAAGTACCTTTACAGCAGAGGAAACATACCTTTATGTTTGTCTAATATTGATTTACTGTTTACAGGCCTCAGGTTTCCCTTCCTTATGTGTTTTGAATGCTTATACAATACCAAAAACCTACCCTCTGTCCTGTACTTACTGTTCTTAGTCTTCTATCATTTACTAGACACAGTATTAACTCTTAGTATCCGGCAAGCCCTGTGAAGTGGCGCCTGTTTGATACCAAATATACGGCAAGCCAGTTCACAGGGCTTTTTACATGAAGTCTCTATCGGCAAAGAGTTAATGAAAAATTGTCGATGTTTTATCCAATCCAACATTTAAAGTCACTTCCTGTATTTAATCTGTTTACAAATATTAGCGTGGTTATCATTTTGATGACTTATTAAGTTCGATTTTTAATGTTTTGTTTGGCTGTTGATCGTAAACAAATTTGTTCTAACCAAAATGGCTTCATCTTCAAACGATTGTAAGCAAAGGTTATCGGCGGTGCAAGCAGCACGACTTATTTCTTCTTGGATCAAACATGAGGATCAGTTGTCAAGTGAAGATGACAGTTCAGATTCAGAATATATTTTGCCCAGCGAAGATATGTGTAATCAAAACACTGAATCAGATGAGAAGGGGGCATTTCCCCTAGCTGGTTCTGTCAGTAGTACTAGCACTAGAAATGCCAGGCCAGTGAAAAGACAACAAGGAAAAGGTAAAGCTCCCATGAAGAAAAGATTAAAAGAAGATAGGCCTACATCTAAATCAACCCATAAAGAAGCAGAATCCACAAGTACTGATGGTAATACAAGTACAATGAATGAGGAAATTAGGTGGAATGAAGTTGAAGCTGGCTCAACACAAAATGCTTTCCGCTTTGTACCACCTCATGCTAGGATTATACATGTGAATCCAAATATTATACCTGATGATTCTTCTGCATTTTATTGTCTCAAAGCTCTTTTAACTAATGAGATTAGGCTATAGATGAGCAAAAAAACCATGCATTCTTGTTTTAAGTTGTGCAACAGTGGAAAGCAAGGACATCACCAATCGCTTTGGTGAAACAAAAAATAAACCACTAATGATTGATTATTACAATCAACGCATGAATGGATGTGACAGAGTGGACTAAAGCATTGTAACATATGGCACATTTAGCAGAAAAACAAGAAAGTGGTAGAAAATAATTTTCTTCTGGATTTTTGAAATAGCTCAGCTCAATGCGTATAAATTATTTGCACTGTCAAGAACAACAAATGGATGTACTTTAAAATGAAAGTAGGCTTAGGGGTAGAAGTTTACCAGAAATAATTATAGATATTGATAAGTACAATTTGTTTCTCAATTTTTTTTCAATTTAAACATTTTTTTGCACTCATTACTGTATATGTTACATGCATGTTTAACACCACTTAACAATTAAGTTAAGTGCATGTCATAGATGTTTCATTTTTCTACATTTTAATATAGGCCTATAACACTTTATGTTATCATTATAAATAAGTTACTTAATGCAAAATCAGTAAAGGCAGTCATGTCTAAAAATGTACTCTCTGAAATCAGCTCGTAAAAACGCGGTTTTTGAGTAAGTATACTAAGAGTTAAGGTCTTTGTCTTGTGTAGTCTGACCTATAGATAATAGGGGAACAACAGAAGTGATTGCATCATTAAGAGACTGAACTGCCCTTTGTAAATTTCCGGTGTTATGAGTTGCAGTTCACACTAATGACCCGTACTTTTTCTTTATTTCTTACGAGTGCTTGAAAATATAGGCCTACATTTATGTTTGTCTAATATTCATTTTCTGCATGAATAACCTTAGGGAAAAATGGCGGACATTGGGACATTATTCTTCCAATTTACCCAAATTTAATCTTGAGACTATGTGCTGCAGAGTCATAGATTATGCTTCCATAATCTATTTTGCCTCGAAAGAAAGATTTATAAAACATGATTGCCAATTACCTCTGGGACCAGTGCAAGTTGGTGAAATACACAAAAGTCGGTTGTAACACAGAATCGGAATGCTCTTCATTTAGAGAAATACACAATGGTCATTTCCTTATTTTAAATCTGTATCGTCAGCAGTGTTCCCACCTTAAATTTAAAAAAATAAAATCTAGACTTGTACCTTACAAAACAACTAGATACACCTAGATTTTTAATTTTAGGCTACGTCTGGACGCCTTAGGCTACCTTTGGCGTTTTAGGCTACTTTGGGCTATTGTGGGCGAAAACCGTAAATTTATCTCAGCATACATGCCACACCTCAGACATGAAAAACCTGTACAACAAATCCAAAAACCCTGTACAGAGACCCGCAAAACCTGTACAGACTGAAAAACGTAACAATAGAGTTAATTAATGTACAAATATATTCAATTAGATGGTTCTGCACCATCATAGTGACATGCGCCCTTTGCCTTTTTAAGCATGTCTTCACTTGCTTTAAAACCTAAACAACAAGAGTTAGAATTTATTTTGTACCGGTATTGTAGAAAAGCTGTGACTGTATCATCATTTAGTCTATTTCTGCAAAAAAAATTAATACAATTTATGGTGGAAATGAAGAACAGTTTGGTGTGTGTTCTATAGTGCCTTATAAAAGTATAGATCTAAAGAGACCAGTAATAAGCGTTATGGGTTAGGTTTAGGAATCTTAAATCAAATATATATATATATATATATATATATTTTTTTTTTAAAGCTAGCAATGAAAATATAAACTGGCGCAATATTATATATTCTCTACCGAACTTCAAAAATTGGAATAGCCGTTATACCCATACGAATTTTAGTGTCAATCAAACATTGATAGTAATTAATTATTTAATAAATATAAATCATTGGATGACCGTAATGATGATCACCCAAGGCAAAATCACATTGTTTTTTAAAGAAACGAAATTAAAACTAAGAAGAGAAGTAACTCCAAATAAACTTTTCTCTGACCTGGTTAAGATGCAAATTTGCCTTGCTTTTGTGGGTTACAGTTGGGGTTAGGGTTAACCCGAATCCTAACTCTAAATGGTACGAAAATACATGCAGAGCATTCGGCGACCGTCATTCCGATATTAGGCCTACCCATAATTTGTTTTGTATTATTATTCAAATTTACATTTCTTACGCACTTTCTACCGTAAACCTAACCTCAACCTTAACTCTAAATGGTACGAAAATACAAATATTAAACATACTCGACGGCAATAAAGGTAAAGATTACCAGAATCTCAGTAAAAAGAGTTGTCAGAATCATTCAAGTTGAATAAATTCAACTCAAACAAGAATTTTCGTGCTCTTTTTCCACAAAATGTTTATGATTCGGCGGTATGGCAGCGTCCATGTTTGTAACTTTCGCTTTTGTAAAATCACTATTATCAGTTCTACCGTATTCGCTAGCAGTAAAATATTTTGTTCGTTTCAAGCTTAGTGGCCAGATTTTTCAATGCTGAATCCGATTATGCCCAGCAATTGCCGATACGATTCTAAACAGAAGAGTTCTGGTGCTTTTAAAATAGGACGTACGTTTTATAGGTGTATGGGAACGAGGTATCGCACTACTTCCGTGACGTACTCGGTACGGCACAGCGACAAAAATTGTCAAGATTTATGCCGTATGGCGTACGTCATAATGGTGCTGAAAGGGTTAATAATTAGGCGAAAAAACCCGTACAGACCCGTGTACGGCCCGTACACATCTGAAAACGCAAACACCCCGTACAGATTATGGGTAAACCTTTAAGTGTGGCATGTATGTCTCAGGGTGACCATATCATTATTATTATTTTTTTTTTTTAAAGAGGACATTTTCTGATTTTTGACTTAAAAAAGACAAAGGAGGACACTTTTAAAGAAAAAAAACGAGTATACAAATGAGCACGCGTTAATTTCACTAATTTAGTACGTGTATGTACATAATCACGATAAAATATATAGAAATACTTCAACGATATTTTATTTTAAAATGTTACGTCTTCATAAAATGCATGTTTTAATAATATTTTCTATCAAGCATTATTGTTTCATCATCACTAAATATTCAGTCTTTAACATTGTACTTTTCACTCCAACTAAATGCTCATGGAAGTCTGTACATATAACATTCTTGTAATTGTATTGAACTTGTAATATTCCTTTTATACATTCAACAGTGAATTTGTTTCTATCCTTTGTCCACTGACTTTCCATGAAAGAAAAAAAAAAATCCTCTCAATATTAGCATTATATTTTGGAACAGCAAAATTTTTTTTTTAAATAGCAATTTGTTGTAGGCCTAGTTCCGAATATAACTCTACATTTCTTGATTGTTCAAAGAATTTGATCCCCTTTCCATGTGCCCAGTAGTTGAAAAGAAGTATTATCATTCAGATTTGATTTGACTTAGGCTAACTGATCAGACTGTCAATTGATCAAAGCATTTTTGTCATCAAATTTCATGTCCTTACTCATTTAATATTTTATACAGGCTTTAACATGTTGGAACTTGTAAAAATGTCATCCAGCCAAAACAATTAAATTCAGTTAAAGATTATCGCATAAAAGACCCAAAAAAATCGATTTCTGCTTCTTTTTTTTCCTCTAGTTTTGTTTAAAAGTCGGACACATGGAATTTAAAAAAAAAGCCGACCGGACGCTACATTTTCATGTGAAAAACCGGCCAAATCTGGATGTATGGTCATTGTAATTAAGGTGGCGTTCTTCAACAAATGTAGGAAAATGACAGCTCGATATAACAAGAAAAAATAAACCAAACAAACTCAGATCTAGGCAGAGTTGAAAACTGTGAACAAAAGTCAAACACGTTCACAAAAAAAAAAAAAAAAAGATAAACACTTTCGGAAATAAAACTATTAAAAAAAGATTACCCTTACTCGCAAAAAAAAAGCGACCGATCAAGGTCATCAGTGTTGTGGTGTTCTACCTTAGTTCTATCTAAAAGAACTAATATCAGACTTGTGTCGTTCTTCAATATTTATTTACACAGAGAGAGATGAACACGACTACATCACGTTAACGGCCATTCTTCCAAGTCCGGTAACTCTCGCGTCATATCTATATATAGGACACTACAAGTGTCGTCACCGCTGGAACCTTCGCCACTTTCTTTACCAGAAGCAGAGTTGTCCATTTAGCACTAAGGGCGGATCCTATTTTTTGCACCCCTCTCCCCATAAGCTCACTTACAAGTGCACATTCAGCAGTACGTACTTTCATAATAGTGTCCGATGACACCCTTATCCTGGCTGTCACTCAAGGCGTACCGCCCCCTTACACACCTTTAGTATGCCACTATTCAGAAGTATAGTGTTTTAAAATTTTTAACGACGCAGTGAAGTACTTACAACATGTATTCGAAAACAACAGCTAGGCTCTGTTATTTTACAAACGCGTCAAACAGGTGCAGCTGCATTTTGTTTCTTGCATTTACCTTAAATGATAATACAAGAGAGAATATGCTCTCGTCTACGGCATTATTCACTGGGATTATTACACACGTAAAGACACATGCGTCGAGCTATTTAAATTCCTTATGTGGGAGTACACCGATCCAAAACAGTTCACTTTCTGCAGGAAGTCCATCTTTCTTAAATTGTGGTTCCTCTCTAAAATAAACAAAAGTTGTTTTTCTGTACTGCTCTTCTAATGTGATGAAATTGTTTTCTGCAATGTGTATAAAAGGTAACTCTAAAAATTGGACCTTGTTCAAAATTATCACAGGGCTCAGTTTTGACAGGCCTTGAAAAGTATCTCTAGCTGAGGGAAATCTGTGTCTAACTTGCCTGAGAGATTCTTTTTGAACAGACGCACATCTTATGTTGACATTTTCTAGTGAAATTCGAGGTCCATGTTCTGCTGTAGGAACATATTCCATTCTGTTAAGTGTAATGTTATGATGTATGTATATAAGCATTACCTCGTCATCTACACAAGCACACACATGTTTCAGAAGGCACTCAGTAAAAGCATGTTCAGTTTGTAGCCATGTTTATTTACAGCATATCGTACATGTGAAGATTCGCATATTATTACAATGTGTGGTTCGTATTATTAATGTATTATATTACATCCCCCCTTTTTTGAAAAAAAAATGTGTGCAAACATTTCCAACGAAATGTTTCATGTGAGAAAGTATAAGTATGTGTAATGCTCAGTGTGAGTATATATATATATGTCACTGTCTGTATCGGCTGGGAGGTGTCACTGTACGGCCAGAACGAGTGGTGTAAAGTGCTGGTGGTTCTGCGGAAGTCCCTGGTTTAGCTTGAGTTGGTTGTGATTTCGGCCTTGGCGCTTGTTGGTTTTGTGGGGTACCAAGGTCTGGAGTTACTGCATTGCCTGTTGTAAGCGTGAGAATTCTCTTCTCTGTTGTATTCTGTGGGATTTCTCTAATGTCCACTCTGTTTCGCCTCAGGAGGTTGTTGCTGCTGTCTGGTCTTAAGGTATAGCTCCTGGGTTCAGGGTTTCTGGAAATGATTGTTGCTTTTGACCATGTGTCATTGTCGTGGTTGTAGGTAGTCACATGCTGACCAGGATGTAATGGTGGTAGGTCTTTAGCACATTTGTCATAGTTGGATTTCTGAACTTGCTGACGATGCTGAAGTTGATCATATGTGCTGTCTCTATGTTGTGGACGGAAGTGGACCTTAGATGGTAGAAGGTCTTTAATTCTTCTATCAAACATAAGTTCTGCTGGACTGTCGATCTTACTGTCTACCGGTGTTGTTCTCCATCTCAAGAGTGCTAGGTGTACATCCTCTGTTCTTGTTTTCTTCATGATTGACTTGATAGTTTGTATCTGTCTCTCAATGAAACCATTAGATTTAGGGTATCTAGGTGATGATGTTGTGTGTTTGATCTTCCAGTCCTTAGTGAAGTTTCTGTATGCTTGACCTGAGAAATGTGGACCGTTGTCTGATCTAATTTCATCTCGGATGCCAAACATGCTGCAATACTTCTTTGTAATGTCTGCAATAACAGCTGATGGTGAGGGTTGTGGAAGTTTCTCAATGAAGGGAAATTTGCTGTAGTAATCGGCAATAATAAGATAGTCATTATTGTCGATTGAGAAAATATCAGTTCCTATAATGCTCCAAGGGCTCAATGGTATGTCTGATGGTATGAGAGGTTCTCTGCACTGCCTATTTGCATGTTCTTGGCAAATTGAACAGTTTTTTACATAGTGTTTCTATGTCCTTGTTTATCTGTGGCCAGTAAACATCTTTCTTTGCTCTCAGTTGTGTCTTCACAATACCAAGGTGACTATTATGGAGCTGTTTAAGGATGATATCGCGTTGTGTTTCTGGTACAACAATGCGATCTCCTTTAAGGATCAGACCATCTTCGATGCTTAACTCGTCCCTCATCGAGTAGTATGGACGGATGTGTGTTGGAACTTCCCTGATAGAGCTTGGCCATCCATGGTATATCAGCTCTTTGAGAGAGTTAAGGATAGGATCTCTCATTGTGTCTTCTCTGATGTGTTCAAGCCGATTATCGCTAAACTTGACAAAATCAACTTTGATGTTTGGGGTAAGATCTGCTGTCTTGTTGGGGTTTGGTAGTCTGCTGAGAGCATCTGCAAGACCTATATCCTCTCCTGGGATATACTGAATATTAAAATCATAACCTTGTGTTTCCAATAACAGAGCTTGTAGTCGTGGTGGTGCTGAAGCTATTGGTTTTTTATGAATCATCTCAAGTGGCTTGTGATCTGAGAGAATTGTAAATGGGCGGTTGAAAAGAAATGTGTGGAAGCGTTTGATTCCAAAACGTACAGCTAGCATTTCTCTTTCAATGTTTGCAAGTTTCTTTTCGCCAGAACTTAATGATTTGCTTGCGTAAGCTACAGGACGAAGTTCTTTGGCATAGTGTCCTTCAGGATTTTTGTCTGGTTGCAAAAGTGCTGCTCCTAGGCCTTTCAGACTGGAATCAACCATGAGAAAAGTGGGTGCTTGCATGTCATAGTATTTCAAGCATGCATCAGATGATATGAGGGTCTTCAAGTGGTTGAATATGTGTTGGTAGTCTTCTGACCATTCATACGGAGTTTCATTCTGTAGTAGAGATCGCAAAGGTTCTGCAGCAGCTGACAAATTTGGTATGAATTGTGCTAGGAAATTGACAGCACCTAAGAATTTTTGCAGTTCCTTCTTTGTAGCTGGTGTTGGCATGTCATGAATATCTTCAACCTTTTTAGGGTCTGGTTTTACACCATTCTGGGTGTACAGCAATCCAAAAAATTGTATCTCCGTTGCCTTAATTGTACACTTTTTGCTGTTGAATGTTACCCCATTGGCCTGTGCTACATGCATCAAGTTAATCAAGTTACGGTCGTGTTCTTGTTCTGACCTGCCGCAGACTACAATGTCATCCGCAATAGCCACTGTACCAGAACATTGCTCAACAATGTTGTCAATCTTCTGTTGAAAAATGTCTTGTGATACATTCAAACCAAATGGGAGTCTTTTGAAACAATATCTGCCGAATGGTGTTCGAAAAGTTGTAAGGAGTTGACTTTCCTCTGCTATCTCAACACTCCAGTATCCGTGTACAGCATCTAGTTTAGAAAAATATTTGGCATTGTGGAATCTGTGAGTTATCTCTTCCACTGTATGCATTTTGTGTGGACAGCGCTTTAGACTGTTGTTTAAGTGTTTTGGGTCAAGGCAAACCCGAAGAGAACCATCCTGCTTCAGAACTGTTGTGATACTACTACACCAATCAGAATGCTCTTCAACCTTTCTAATAACATCATTCTGCACCATCTTTTCTAGTTCTGTGGCAAGTTTCTGTTTAACATGTATAGGATACTTTCTAGGTGGGTCTATCTTTGGCTCAGCGTTGTCTTTTAAAAAGAATCTTGCCTTTCCTGGAAGTTTGCCTATTCTGTCGAACTGTTCTGGGAATCGCTGTTTAAGGTCATCTACTCCAGTGACGTGTAGAGTAAGATGTTCTTTTTTGTCAGCTTTAATGTTGTTAATAGTTACCACACTCAGCTTTTCGCACATTGGTAAACCCAAAATTGCAGGTCCTTCAACATCTACCAAGTAAAATGTTGACGATGTCCATTCAGAGTCTCTGTATAAACATTCAAGTGTTACTGCTCCGAAACAGTCTATACTTGTTCCATTGTAAGCTCTTAGCTTTGTCCTGCCACTCCTACTTTTTACATCCCTTGTGGGAAATCCTTGCTCATCCACCTTGTCAGGCATGATCTGTCTGAATATTCTTAAGGGTAGAGTGTTACCTTGGGCACCTGTGTCTATCTTGAACCGAATATATCTTTCTTTGTGCCTTTTAATTCCTGGTATTCGGAATTGTACCTTGCAGAAAGCCTGCGTTCTCTTTGGTTCATTACTGAAAGTTAGTATCTTCACAGTATCAAATGTGGAAGGATCACTTTCTTCACTGGAGTCAAGGTCCTCAGTCATCATAAAGTGTGTTTGTTTTGATGACTCTCTGCTGTGAAGGTTGTGTTGAGCACTGTCTTGTTTCCTCTTGAAACATAATTTTATCCAGTGGCCCCTCTTTCTGCAGTAATGACATGTAGAGTCTTTAGCTGGACAGTGGTTTTGTATGTGGTTTAGGCCACAACATTTACATGGGCTGCTAATGTACCTTGCTGAATCTGTTTAATGTTTAGTGCTTGTGCCTCGTGTTTCCTGCCTTCATCCAGAAGTTGTTGTAAAGTTAGTGTATCACTCTGGCTCAGTAGCCATTTCTGGAACTCTGGCATTGGTGTGCTAAGAAGTATCTGTTCAATAATTCGCTCTTTTTCTTCTTCTTTGCTAAATTTACATACACTTGTTTTCTCCTTGATGCGAGTGAAGAAATCATCTAAACTTTCAACACGTTTCTGTCGCAGGTGGTGAAGTTCTAATCTTGCCGCTCTAAAGTTCGTGTGCTTTATTATCAGACGTTTTTCAAATTCGTCCAATATGGCTGCGGGGTCTGTCGCCGACTCCACAGGCATGGCGGTAGCAAAACTGTTGTAAATTTTCAAACCTTCATCGTCCAATGCTTCTAGGATATATGGAGTTACGGTTTGTCCTTCCAGACCAGTGGTCTTGGAATATAGATCTATGCGTTGGCGCCATAACAAGAAAGCTTCACTCTTATCATCTTGACCGGCGAATCTCATTTGCGGTGCGTTGCGATATTGTTTCGCCGCTATGGCTGACCTCGATGACGAAAATTAGCCGAATACTGTACTCACGTGTTATCGTGTA
This sequence comes from Oreohelix idahoensis, assembly GCA_024509875.1. NCBI lineage: Eukaryota > Metazoa > Mollusca > Gastropoda > Stylommatophora > Oreohelicidae > Oreohelix > Oreohelix idahoensis. The sequence continues at coordinate 60,152 of JAMPIV010000359.1, forward strand.
GCTGTTTTGCGTCAGTCCGGTATCGACCGCTGCCACCATGTAATGTTATGATGTATGTATATAAGCATTACCTCGTCATCTACACAAGCACACACATGTTTCAGAAGGCACTCAGTAAAAGCATGTTCAGTTTGTAGCCATGTTTATTTACAGCATATCGTACATGTGAAGATTCGCATATTATTACAATGTGTGGTTCGTATTATTAATGTATTATATTACATTAAGAACTTAACACCAAAATCAACTTCATCCTTATCATTCCTTTTCGTTCTATTCTGGGCTGACATTTTCAGCTGTGCCCAAGTCATTCCAATTTCCTTATCCTCCTCTTCAATAGTTTTTCTCCAAATTCTCTTTGGCCTCCTCACTCTTCTTTTTCCCTGTGGGTTCCACTCATTGGCAACTCTGGCTATGATTGATTTTTCTCTTCTGAGTATATGTCCTACCTATCCCCACTTTCTTACCTTAATTTCTGTTTGTATTGTCTGTTGTCGCATCTTTTCCTTAGCTCTATATTTTTTATTACGTCTGGACATCTTATACGGAGGATCCATCGGAGACACCTATTTACAAATGTCTGTAGCTTGGAGGTGATACTCTTTGAGACATGCCATGTCTCTTTGCCATACAGCAAGACTGACCACATTTCTTCTTCTTCGTACACTCTCAGACGTCCACTTGAATGTTCTCAAAGAAAGCAGTAGTCAGTTTGAGGCTATTTGAATCCCCGTAAAGCTTTTCCATGAAAGGAACTGGCGTCGGCCATATGTACTTTTTCTGTATCACATATAAGGGACAACTTTGAAGCAGATGTTCAGCCGTCATTTTATCAGTGCCACAGTTACACTGATCGGTAGTTCCTATCTTTAGTTTGTTGAACAGATGGTATCTCAATCTGTTGTGGCTAGTGCGGAGTCTGAATATTACCACTTGTTCTGTTCTGGTGATCTGGTAGTAAGACATTCTCTGTGGAATAGATCGAACCAAACACTTTAAAAACTCTTTGCCTCCTCAACTTAAAAGTTGAGGTAGATGTGAACCAGTCTTTTGCCGTAGCACGGCCACAAATCATTTGCAGTAGAAAATAATGTACCCGTCGCGCACAAACACAATCAGCGCAGACATAAAGTGGCGGTCTACAGCTACTATTTACGACTTCCAGTACTGTCATAGCATATTAGTGGTCATCTTGGTTTTGCCTAAGCGAAGTCAACAACAAAGGATCTCGTGTGTTCTGACTAACTACCAAGCTTGTTATTCAGTGTCTTCTAAAACTATGAGCTAGTTTTTAAACTCTGAGAAACTACCTTATGCTTGATATAACTTACTTTAATACTATAGAAAAGTAAATTTGATTTAGATTTTCAATAACATTAAAAGTTTACAGTTAAAAAATTTAAATTGCAATTAGCAGAACCTAAATTAAATGTTCCTGATTCCAAGAAGAAATTTAAAGCAATAAAGATGTGTAGAAGAAATATTTAAAAGAGAGGATATACGCGGTATACGTGTGTGTGGGTGTATATATAGATATATATATATATATATATATGTATATATCTATATATATATAGATATATATATATATGATCACATATATATATATGTTCGATATAATATATATTATGGATGTCACAGTATATATGTTCGACAAAATATTAAGTTTGACACGCGGTGAGTGGTCACATTGTGATAATGAAAAAAACCCGTTTGGTCAGCTGACCGGAAGGGAAGTGAACAAAAATTCTGGAGGAATAAGTTAGTTGAGTTACTGACCATCGACCAGGATAGGTCGTCTGTTGTTCCCTGTCAGCGTTTGCTGGAGAGAGTTTGCCAATTGTGGTTCTGTTTTAGTGCTTGCCTTTTGTTCATGCGATCTTTGGTTGATAGTGCGTAATGCTAGAGTGTTAATGTATTTTTTCTAGTGGCAATTCCTTAGACCGATGATGTTGAGTTATTTGTGATTCAGTTTTGGCCTGATCATAGTACATAAGTCGCTGGTGAGCGAAAATCATTGTGATGTCCATTTAGGATGGTCATACCAGTGGGTATGATACTTATACATTAAGTTATTAGTAGTGCAAGCTGTATTTGGTTTCTTGGGTCAGTGCATTTCATGTGTAGAGTTAGCCGTGTGTGGCTACACTGTGTGCTGTGCATTATTAAAAAGGGAACTTACCAGTGAAAGGTGTTATAGTTTATTATTGTCAACTAGTGTATGCTGTGGTCGTATCCTTAGATAATGAGCCAGAGATTGGATATTTGTTAAGATGTTAAATCCATAGCATAACTAGCTCCTGACAATATATATATATATATATATATATATATATATATATATATATATATATATATATATATATATATATATATATATATGTGTGTGTGTGTGTGTGTTTATGTGTGTTTGTGTGTGTGGGACAGGGGCTAGGTGTGGTTGAGGTGAACTTATGTCGATGTGGCTACCTCACACCCAAGACCCATGCACTAAGAAAATTTTATTAAGGATCATTTGACAGGGTTCCAATTATTGGCTTCTTGCAACCCTCTCAGCAGCAGACTTAGCAATTCAAGCAACACAAAGCCTTATACAGATCAACATTTAATACTACAGAACACCCAGACAGTGTTCGTAGACTTTGAGTCCTAGGCATGTTCTTGCTTGAACTAGACTTCAGATCTCAATAGATTGTTTTATATCTGCGACAGGCGATTGGAATGATAAAGAATTTCAACTGACGCAATAGCCTGGACGCTTCTCTTCTCTGATTGGCAGCTACTCCATCAGCGGCATTACTAATGTTCTATTGTTAGATGTAACCTAAAATGGCTGCCACAAGCTATGTTGTGGTACAAGGTACAGAACAACCAACGAAATGGCGATGGACAACAGACGAGATGATGATGGCACTGTCACATATTTCCCGCCTGATTTTGTTGTCGTCCCGACAACTGCACTAAGCTAGGCGCTTCAGTCGTAATCTCTCAGAACGTCTCGGGACAGGACCCTCTATTGGCTGTAGGGCATACCAGCCTGGTTCGGGCGTTAAACCATGTGCGTCTTCCCTAGGGTCTGTCTCCTCTGGCAAAAAAGGTGCTTCAGATAGGCCTAGTGTTGTATCTACCAAATCTGGAGAATCATTTTTGTCTTCACTTCGTCTGAGTTGGTTGCCAGTGACTCTCATGCTCAGACTCGCTCTATCTATCCGTTGGATGACAAATGGACCCACTGACATTGTGGGAGCACGAACAACAATGTACTCTTCTTTTGAACTCTCTTACGTGCACCTCTCGTGGCCTGAAAACGTGTCCTTCAACGTGTTTTAGATGAGTCTCCTCCTCTAAATGTCGACCACTTTTCTTGGCGCCCTTAGAGTGACAGTTGTCTCGGCCATCTCTTGGCTTGCACCATGGCGGCAATCTTGAGGCGTCGGTACGCTTAGAGAGAGCGCTCTTTGAGGGACAAACCGATATCAAATCACCTGGGGACCTGCACTGAAAACATCCCTTCGGAAGCGGGTCCTAGGGACACTTTGCTGCCTTGTGGTTTAAAAAGTCTCCACAATTGTAGCATCTTATTTTCATAGACTTTTTCTGCTACCCTTACATTCCTGGCCGCATTTGACTTTCTTTCCTGCTTTCATTACATCAACTCCCGGTCGGCCACTACCCATCTTTATCTTTTAGTCATTCTGCTCCCCTTCTGTAACCTGACTCCCAGCCGCAGAGGGGTCTAGTTTAATGCCTGTGGACATCGATTCTGTACGTGGTCTACTTCTCTGCATCTAAAACAACGAACTGTCCTGGTACGTCTCCCCTGCTCCTGAGACATCGCATTAATTTTAGCCTCTAATTGAGCCACTTGTGCTCTCAGCCGCTCCACTTCTGCGTTTAATGCATGTGTTTCTGGTACCGTCTCTGTATTTACTACTTCGACCCTGGCAACACCTGCCCCAGAAGCGTGTTCAGTCTTTAAAAACCAAAGTAGTGACACTATTCTGTTTTTGTGCTCTTACAACACTTTCGAACACCTCGTGGATGCGGTGGGGGAATTCCCAAAGAGACTCCCTTGCACCCTGCCGGGTAGAGTAAAAAAAGGCCATTAGCTCTGGGATGCTTCGACGCTCCCCATACACCGTAAGAATGGAATGGGTCATCATTGTCAGTCTAAATCCTCAGCTCCCTGCGGACACTCGGGGTGAAACTGTCCCAAATAACATCCGCTTGGTCCTCTTTGCTCATCACCCCTACTCTCCAGGCAGCTCTCACCGCTCTGACATATTCTTCGGCCGTAGGACCCATGCGCTACCCAAAGCAACGCACTTTCTTGTGAGTATGTACCATGATGTACCGTACTCGTTCTGGTTGATGATCCATCCCCTTTACAGGGTCATTGACATCTTCGTTATCCAATCTACTAGCAGCACGTGTGCTGCGTGCCGCCATCTTGTTGCTAGTAGAGTTGACTAGATATAATGAAAATCTGGATGATCCTGTTCCCAGCCTTGCACTAAACTGGGTGTTCTACTGTTTCGGCTGTTGTTACTTTGATTACTAAAGAGTTTCATCACTGCGTGCTGTCTGTCGATTCTGTCGACGACGCCATTTGTGACAGTGCGAAGACGATATGTGAAGAAGAATAAGAATTCATGTGTAATGTTGTCGTCACTCTCTCTGGCCTACTTTCACATCCGTTCTGCAGTCACAGAAGAACTGTCTTGGTGACAGGGATCCCACTTTTATTAATGAAACCCTATCAGGTAGCATACGAATCATACAGAAAATAATGTCCACAAGTTTACTTTGAAGGCAATTCCTAAGCAACACCATATAACCTAGTTATTTAGGTATTCTCTACATAACACCATATAACCAAGCACAGACTGCTGGACTCTCTCTCTCTCTATGTCGTTAGTTCTCTTAGCACAGACGCAACATGTGCGATATCAAATCCTCTACCTCACTGGTGTATCGTACCGAGGATGCATACCGCACAAGACGGTATGGCTTCTTTTCATCTCTGATTGGCGGCTACTCCATCAGCAGCATTACTAATGTTCTATTTTTATATGTAACCTAAAATGGCTGCCACATGCTTTGTGCTGGTAGAAGGTACAGAACAACCGACAACATGGCGATGGACTACAGACGAGATGACGATGGCGCTGTCACACACTTACACACACACTAACATATATATATATATATATATATATATATATATATATATATATATATATATATATATATATATATATATAAGTATTAAAACCAATAAAACGGTATTGAATCAGTTTTACAAATAACGGTTCACAAACAACATGGGACGTTTCGGGTTTTACCCTTCGTCAGCCACAAACAGGTGACAAAGACAAGAATTACATATAGCTAGGTACTACAAAAACATACGATGATAAGAAACAATACAAAATGAGCGATACAAGCAGATGGAAAAAGTACAATGATAATACAAGAAAATCGAAAAACCTAACAGAAATACCGAAGCAAGAAAGTAAATAATAAACAAAACGAAAAAAAGAGTCCCAGTCTTGACATATGGATGCGAGTCATGGGCAATGACTACAACCCATAAAAGCCAGATCCAAACCTCAGAAATGAGGTATCTGAGGAAGGTGGTTGAAGTAACAAGAAGAGACATGGTACGCAACCAGACGATACATCAAGGCCTAAAATGCCACCCCCTACAGACCCAAGTAGAACAGTGCCAACTAAGATGGTTTGGCCATGTCTGCAGAATGGGAGAAGATCGGCTACCACGACAAGCATGGGAAACAAAGAGCCAAAAATCCAGACCCCGAGGACGATCCAGAGTCCGCTGGGAGGACAACATTAGACAATCTTTGAAGGACCGAGGACTAGAATGGAACCAGGCCAGGAGGAAGACAGCCGATAGAATAGTCTGGCGCTCTCTCTTCCAAACCTCTACACCTCACGGTAGAAGGGGAACGACTAAGTAAGTAAGAAAAAAAGAGAATGAACAAAACTTCGGAACAAGAAAAAGTCACTTAGCTAGAACCGTAAATGCTTGGAATACACAAGACAGTAGTTCTCTCTTCAAGAAATCTCGAAGGAAGTGACGTATAAGAATGTGACAATTTTTAAAGAGATACAAAAGGATATGAAACGAACCAAAACCAAAACATAAGAAGATTGATCGAAAAAACAATGAATAAAGGTAGCATATCGTAGGGATAGGAATTGTAGGGATATTCTTGTTTACAGTCGCTTGCGACATACTAGCCCTTCATACTTTGGTACTAAACCGTACCAACGCCAGATATGTAAGAGCTGTCCGTTTGTACTCTAAACTCAGACAGTCACTTTTCCGAATGGAAAATTTATCATTAGAGAGTCTTTCACGTGCGAATCCAGAAACCTTATTTATGCTATCATCTGCAAGAGGTGTGGCATTGCCTTTATTTGTGAAACTGGCAGGCGTTTGGCAGACAGGTTTCGTGAGCACTTGAATGACATCTATCATGGCAAACATTTTCCGGTGGCCCTTCATTTCAATAGGCCTGACCATTCAGGTAAATCCGATATCCATGTCACGGCCCTCCGTTCATGTGTCGGGGATGACCGGACTCGCTTTTCGTTAGAGAATCGTCTTATTTTTGAAATTTCGTTTCGTTTATTATTTACTTTCTTACTTAGGTATTTCTGTTAGGTTTTTCGATTTTCTTGTATTATCATTGTACTTTTTCCATCCGCTTGTATCGCTCATTTTGTATTGTTTCTTATCATCATATGTTTTTGTAGTACCTAGCTATATGTAATTCTTGTCTTTGTCACCTGTTTGTGGCTAACAAAGTTTAATACCCGAAACGTCCCTTGTTTTTTTTTGTGAACCGTTATTTGTAAAACTGAATCTTCTTCTTCTTATTTGATCCTTAGCTGCCGACCGTCGAAACAGTCAGTGGCCATTACGCCTGGTGGTGTCTTGTAGGGCAACAACAAATTGATTCCACTTTGCTCGGTCGGCGGCATCCTTCGTACAGTGCCCCCAACTCTGGTTCATTCTTTGCATCTCAGCCTCCACAGTCCTCCGCCAAGTTGTTTTTGGTCGGCCTCTCTTTCGTTTTCCTTCAGGGGTCCAAATCATAGCTGTTCTTGTGATGGCATCGGGGTCTCTTTTGAGGACATAGCCAACCCAGCTCCAGCGTCTGCAAGCTATGATTTTGTGCATGTCCTTTTGCTTGCTCCGAGTAAGCAGATCTTGGTTGTTGATGGTATTCGGCCAAAAGATTCGGATAGTTTTTCTTAGGCATGTTGTGTGAAAAGATGACAATTTCGACATTTCCACTCCGCGCCATAGAGAAGCTTGTGCTGTACTGAGAGGACTTCCAGATGTTGTTTAGACTAAAAAAGGCTGTTCTTGCTTTGTTCATTCTGTTGTTGATGTCTTTGCTTGCTCCGCCATCTGGTGTTACTATGCATCCTAGGTATGTGAAAGCATCTGTCTGTTACAGTTGCTGATTCCTTACTGATATGGGCTCAGAGTTGCTCACATTGAGCGTCATGACCTCTGTCTTTTTTAGGTTGATGTTCAAGCCCACCTGCTGGCTATACTTATTAAGTCTATCCGTTTTTTTCCTGGATGTGTTGATGTGAATGTGCTAGCAGTGCAATGTCATCTGCATATTCTAGATCTTCCAATGTAGAAAATGTAGTACGCCTTATTCCTCTTGGATTTCCCTCGGTTGTCACGCGCGTCACCCAGTCTATGACTGTTAAAAATAGAGTGGCTGATAAGGGGCATCCCTGTCGTACTCCTGTCTTCACTTCAAAGGTTAGGTTGCTCTGCCCAATGCTACACGTAAAGTTGGCATAAAGGCTTTTTATGATTGACAATATGCAGCTTGGAATTCCATAAGCTCTCAGTATTTTCCATAAGCTGTAGCGATGTATACTGTCAAAAGCCTTTTCAAAATCAACGAAATTAATGTACAACTGTCTTTGCCATTCTGAGCATTGCTCTATAATGTTCCTGAGGGTAAATATATGATCTACACATCTTCTGTTCTTTCTAAATCCTACTTGTTCTTTTCTCAGTTTGTGGTCTACTGCTTTTGAGATTCTCTGTAAAATTATCCTGCTTAGTATTTTGCTGGGAACTGAGAGAAGAGTCATTCCTCTCCAATTATTGCAGTCTGCAAGATCTCCCATCTTGGGCAATTTGACAATTATTCCTTTTCTCCACTCTATTGGTGTTGTCCCTGTTTTCCAGACTTGTGCAAACAGTGGTTTTAATAGTTCTGCTGCTAGCTGTGGGTCTGTCTTTAATAGCTCTGCATTTAAGTTGTCATGACCAGGAGCTTTTCCATTCTTCAACCCTTTGATTGCTGTGATGATTTCTTCTTTTCGTGGGATGTCTGTATTAACATCTAGATCATTTTCAGCCTCCGGAACATTCAATTGTGTCTCTGGTGGTTCCTTGTTCAGAGTTTCTTTGAAATGCTCTGACCATCTTGTTTTCCTGTCCCCTCTACTGTCGTGATGAGATTTCCGTGCATATCTCTTACTAATGTAATATTGTTTGCACCTCGTTTTCCACTGATGACTTTAGTTATTTTGTATACTGTGCTTTGTTCATTTCTCAGTGCAGCCTCTTCTGCCTGTCTTGCAAGGTCATCCAGAAATGTCCTTTTGTTAGTCCGAGTTTGACGTTTAACTTCCTTGTCCAGCTGACTGTGCTGTTCACTATATATTGCCTTTAACCTGGGAGACAGCTTTTTTCTTTCTTTTCATTCCTTTATCTTTCCTATGGTGTTTAGCATATCTGGTGTTATTATAGTCTTGGCTCTTTCTTTAATGGAATCCCAAGCATGACTTGCTGCTTTCCTTGTATATTGTCGAGATGGTGTTGAATCTCTGGTCAACATCATCGGTCTCTGTTCTTTCCTGGCTTTTGGTAATCTCATATCTTCTCTTTACGTCGACCACGAAAGCTTTTCTAATGAGGGGATCCTTCAGTTTCGTGATATTGTATCTTTTCTGTTTGTTTGCAACTGGTCCAGCAGCTCTGAGTTTCACTTTCTGTCTTGCTACTCCTAGGTGATGATCACTTCCCACATCTGCGCCTCATTTTACTTTTACGTCTTGTAGTGCATGTCTTCATCTGCCATTGATCATTATGTAATCTATCTGGTTTATGTCTCGTCCGTTTGGTGATTCCCATGTTAACTTGTGCACTTCCTTGTGTTTGAAAAGTGTTCCTCCCATGACCAGGTTGTTAATACTGCAGAAGCTTATTAATTTGTCCCCCATTCTCATTTGCTGTTCCACTGCCGCATTTCCCCATTACTCTTTCGTTATAATTATTGTGTGCTCCCACTTTCGCATTTAGGTCTCCCATTACTATAATGAGATCGTACCTGGGTGTAGTTTTCCATTTCTTTTTGTACCTGTTGATAGAACTCGTCCTTGATCTCTTCATCACTGTCGTTTGTTGGTGCACAGCATTGTATAATTGACCAGGTGTTTGGTGAACCTCCCTCTCAGTCTTGCTCTTATCCAGTCTGTTGTTGATGGGTCTCCATTCCAGTAAAGACCTTTCCATTCCTTTCTTCAGGATAATGGCTACACCTTCATTGTGCTGACCATCCTCTCTGCCAGAATAAAGTACTGTTTCCCCTGTAGCTGTTTTTATTCTCCCCTTACCTGTCCATCTGCTCTCGCTTATTCCCAGGATATGTATCTTGTAGTTCCTCATTTCTGCTGTGATTTGTCTCAGCTTTCCTGCCTCATTCATTGTTCTGACGTTCCAAAAACCAATTCTGGTTTCGTGTTTTGCGGTCGGGTCATCCGTTTTCATGCCAGTGGCTTCCTTTCGGCTTTCGCCGCTGTCAGTCATACGAGCCTGAGACTCCGGATGTCCGTACCGCAGCAAAGTTTTTCCATTTATTGTTTCCGTAACATGTGCAATTTTTTTTTACATAGACAGGGGTGTCGGCCCTGTGCTAAAACACCCAACCTGGAGGACCAGAGTACCAGCTTTTGTCTGACCCCTACCCACGCAGACCAGTCCAGCTTGGTTGAACCTACCAGGAGAAAATCTCCCACTGGCATAGCTCTGGGGATTGTCAGGGTACACAAGCTGCCATACCGCTACAAGGTATAGGTACCATTGATGGCAGAACACTGATTCAATACCGTTTTATTGGTTTTAATACTTACACTCCTTACCTGTTTTATAGCAGCCCCTATATATATATATATATTCTTCTTCTTCTTCATACACTCTCAGACGTCAACTTGAATATTCTCAAAGAAAGCAGTAGTCAATTTGAGGCTATTTGAATCCCCGTAAAGCTTTTCCACGAAAGGATCTGGCTTTGGGCCATATGCACTTTTCTCTGTACCACATATAACGGGCAACTTTGAAGCAGATGTTCAGCAGTCATTTTATCATGCCACAGTTACACTGAATCGGTAGTTCCTATTTTTTAGCTTGCTGAATAGATGTTGTCGGGGTCCTCCTTCCACACAATCTGTCTAAGGAAATTTCTCCTGGAATCTTTTGGCCAAACACCATCAGCAAACCAAGAACTACTTATTCCGGAGTAAACTTAAGGACCATGCACACCATCATAGCTGGCAGACGCTGTGAGTTGGGTTGGCCACATCCTCAGAAGGGACCCTGATACCATCACAAGAAACAGGCTATGCTATGGACCCCCGAGGTCATCCAAGCGAAAGAAGGCCGACCAAAAAACAACTTGGCGGAGAACTGTGGAAGCTGAGATGCAAAGAATGAACCACAGTTGGGGCACTGTACGAAGGATGGCCGCCGACCGAGCAAAGTGGGAATTCAATTTGTGCCCTTTGGCCACTGACTTTTTTGACGGTTGGGGTGGCTATGGATCCCCAAAGAAGAAGAAGGGAGCCGCGCTAGCTTAGTGAGGGTTAAAAACAAAAAACGGTTGGCGACCGGGGTTCAAAAGGATCAAACCCGGGCGACGGCATTTAGGATTTTTCGTCGACCGAATCCAACAAAAAACTGGGATTAACTCGAGACCTAACGGGACATTTGAAGGAGTGGTCGTCGACCAGGGACTGGGCGGTCCCTGAGCCGACCCAGCTACAATGTGTGTTACCCCGGAAATCGGCGTGTATTTGCCTGGAATGGCGAGGGACACCTGTCTCTGTACAAGAAATAAAGGGATACTCACGTAAAATCAATGTCAGGTTGAAAATAAAAAATAATAACCTGAATTTTTCGCCTCGAACATTAGCGGGCGTTAACCCCAAAAAAAAAAAAGAAGAATAGATGGTATCTCAATCTGTTAACCCATTTGCGGAGTTCTGAAGATTACAACCACTTGTTCTCTTACTGTGGAGCTGGTAGTAAGCAATCCGCATTCTGTGTGTGCCCTTGACCTACAAAAATTTGCACAGGGGAGCTGTAATGGTCATGTACACGCTGAACACATAAAAACCCGCAAAATCATACGCTTTACAATAGAATGTGGTTGTTACCCCACCCCCAGGATGTAATTAAAACCACAACAACCCCCTTCAGCCATCTGAGTCTTCTTCTTGTTAACCCCCCCAATCATAACCCAAACCACCTTACATGGGATACAAAATATTTCCCCCTTAATCAACCCAACAACCCCTGCAACTAACCATACCCCTGAGAAACCCTAGTGTGGATCCCAGTTACAGGGATTATAACAGTCCAGATCAAATTTAACATCGCGGATCATATTAAAAACCACAACATTACCTCACAATCCCATCATGCTTAACACTAAATTCCATACCTCAAACACATCCATCCCCCCAAACCCAATCCATAACAATCACAAAACCCCCCCTACCCAGGACTCAAAACAACCCAACCACACCTAAATACACCCTTAACACACATTCAAAAAACTATACCAACAAACCAACACCCAATCCCCCCACATGCTCACTAACCTCCCCCACCCCACCCCCCCCACACATAAAAAATCTCATACCCCCCAACTCCCTAACTTGATCAATCCCACAACACCACCACCCCTATTACCCTCATCCCCCCATCCCCACTAAACCACCCATACAATCAACCTACCATCATCCTAATATACCCAAATCATTAAAAAACAACCATCTAAATTCAATATCTCCAAACCCCCAAAACACAACCCTATTAACACACCCTAACAACAACCAAACCCCGAAACAAATAAACCTACCATCTAAAATTATTCCCCCAAAACCAACAACCCCAAATCACATTAAAACCCAATCAAATCCCCATTCCAAACACCCAAACACAATAACCCACCTATAAAAACTTCCCCTAATCCACAATCATAAACCCACAACCATCACCATATCTCATCCAACCACCAATCCACCCCCCAAAAAATCCCTCAAAAACTAAACTTCCTACCATAACCCAACATACCCCCAAATCCCAACAAACCCTAATTTCTACCCAACATCCATATTCCAAACTTCTCCCACCTAACACCCCCCCCAACACCACCCCTACAAAACCATCCCAACCCCCAACTACCAACCCAACCTCACCTCCACAACAAACAAACCAACCCACAATTCCCCAAAAAAAAACAAAACCAATACAAAATTCAACCAAAAATTAAATCCCAACAAAACCACAAACAACCAATAAAATCACAAACCACATCTAACAAATCAAAAAAACAAACCTACAACACAAACTTATCACCAACCATAAACAATAAGTAACATCCAAACTACCCAATCAAACAATTTCCAAAAAAAACCAAACAATTCAAAAAAACACCCCCTTCCATCTCAAAAAAAATGCCAAACCCACCCTACCCATTCCTAAAAAAATCATCTAACCACACACAAAAAATAACAATCACCCTACCCCATTAACCATAAAACCCAATCACTATATCATCAAACCCAATCCCAATTCAAAACAAATCACTATTCAAACAAAAATCCAAAAACCTACACACAATTACCCCAACCTTATTCAAAAAAAATTAAATTACCAAATTCCCCCTCACCCAATACAAAACAAACATCCAAACTCACCACCAAAAAACCCCAACTCCCATTCACCCCATCAAACAACCCACTAAACTTAACAAATTTACCATCAAAAAACCAACACCAAAACAAACAAACACACAAAAAAAACTTCAAAAACATCCATCACACCCCATCCCATAAACACCCACCTCAAAAACACACAATTCCCAACCAATTCTTTAACATTACCTCCTCCAAAAAACAATCCAAAATATTAAATTCCTACCATCAAACATAACCCACCCAACTAACCATACCACCCATCATTCATTCCCAACCCCCCATAATTAAAACACCCATCCATAACCAAACCAATAAACATTTTCACCCTTCTAATCTAAAAAACACCCTACAACAAAACATTCCAAAACATCCATCAAACCCACACTACCCCAAAAACACAACCCAACCAAAATCCAACAATCCAAAATTTCACAACACAAACATTTAACAACTAAAATCATTTCATCCATTAACTAATCTCACCCCATCAACAACAAAATTAAATCATCAATCCATAAACCCCCAAAACAAACATTACCCAACCACAACACATTAACCCTAAACAATCACCATAACCCCATTCTAAACAAAACTATTTCCAACACATCCCCCATACACAAACCACCAAACCCATACTCTACCATTAACCCCCCCCAACCCAAACAACCCACCATCTCCTCCACTCATCCATCAACCCTACATCCACCAATAACCACAAATCCCCTTCATATTTTAAATATACATCCATAAATAATAATAAACTCCTACAACAACATCTAACTTTCCACAAACAACCACAATACAACACACATTATAATCATCAATCAAATAAACACCACTCAAAATATCCAACATCACATTTTATCAAAATTAACAATCCCAATAAAACTCACCCCACCCACTAATTTCAACCCCACTTTACCACCTAAATCTAACTCTAATACCATCATTATTAAACCCTATACAACCCCTATCATTACCCCACAATTACATATCAACCACATAACAATATACTTACCCAAACATTACCATCACCACCCCAATCCAATAAACATCATAAACCCTAAACTGTATTACACATAACCCAACCCCATTCCCCACTATCAATATAACCAAACCTAACAACAATAAAACCCACAAAAATACCACCCCAAAATCCCCCCAAAAACAAACCAACAATCACTTCCCCAAACCCCCAGGTTACCAACATAAAACCACCCAAACAATCTCAAAAAAACAAACCTACAAATTATCACAATAATTCCCTCACTTCAATACATTCAACCAAACACAAATCTTCCCCCCCATTCCCCCCCCCTTACTCACCAAATAAAACAATTCATATACATACCCTCAATTTTATAATAAATTCCATATATTCAACAAACACCCAATTAACATATATAATTCTAACACCTCCCTTACCAAATCACAATAATAAAACCAATTTCATACCAACCAAACCTTCAATTAAAAAATACACCCAATATCCTTCAAATTACCCAACAAACCCACATTTCCTAACAATATAAACCCCACCCAATTAACTGTCAACACACCACCACCAAATACACACCATGTCCATCACCCCACAACCACTCAAATCCCAAAACCCCACCAAATCCAATCTATAACACACCCATTTTTTCACAATACCTCTTAAAAACCTATTACCTACCCCAATAACCATACAAAATTATCACCATCCTTTATAAACCCCCAAAATTACCTCCACAAATTCCAGAATCAATCACAATCCCTCAACTTACCAAAACAAAAAAACCCACATTAAAAAATCAACCCCCCATCCAATTCCATCTACAATATAACATTAATAACAACCATCAATCTGCAGAGTTTAATCCAACTTAAAAACCCCTCACACCCAACCAAAAATCCCCCCACTCCACATACCACTCTAATATTCAAAACCCCATAAAATACTATTCACACCCCCCAATAAAATTACCCACCCCCCACCAACATACCCAAGAACCCAAAAAATATTTCCCAAAATATTCCCCCACTAACCTTATTTCACCCCAATAAATAATCTAACCCCCACACCCCATAACTTTTCTTCACCTCATAACCCTTTACCCCACCATTTTCCCCTATCCCACATCACCCCACTCAAACCCCTCATTAACCAAACCCTGTCATCATAATACACTTCCAAATTTAACTTCACCACATTAATCCTAATCAAATAACCACCCTATCCTAAAAATGGGTTTTCCCAACATTAAAATTAAAAAACCCCTAACCCATTTTCCCCCTTAGACTTTTAAACACCATCACCAAACAATACCCCAAATAAAACCCAAATTACCCCACATCCCACTATAATACCCCCCCCACCCCTTCATTTCAATCCACAAATACATACAAAAACCTTGCCATCCAAAAACAAATACCAATTTCATCAACATTACAACACAAAACAATTAAATAACCCTTATCAAATCATAATTAACCCCAACTACATTCCAACAACACTAACTATCCCCATTCAATCTTCAACCACAAATACCCAAACACCCTTCAATACCAACCAAACACCAATCACAATATCCAAAATCATTTACCAAACACCCCCACACAACATCAACAAACAGGGTTCTTCAAATAATATACACTAAATCAAATACCCCTATCCACAAAAACACCTAACACATAAATATCATACTCCCATTCACTCAAAACCACCCCCCCTACCCCATCCCCCCCAAATCCCATACTCCCTCAACCCAAATAAACAATCATACAATTAACCATACATTCACCACACAACAAATCAACAAAAAATCAAAAACCATCAACAACCTTTAACCAACCTCCCACTCCCCAATCCCCCCAACAAAACCCCACCACTATTTTCATCACTACACCAAACCCAAAACACAAAAAATCTTAAATTTTCCAGATTCAATAACCCCCATAAACACCACAATCACCTACCCATCCATACAACATTAAATTTCATTATCCCAAGACCAACAAACACAAGTCATACCAAACAAACATCAAAGTCCTTTCCTAATCTCATTACCATAACAGTCACATAAATATAAAGCACAAACATCCAACCATTCCCAATCCAATCCTACACACAACAACACCAAATTCATCACGAATCCACCCCACCCCATAATCATCATTATATCCCACAACCATAATAAAAATCAACACCACCAAGATATAATCATCGCTTCATCATTTAATTTGTCATTTGAAAACAATTTAATACAACAATAAGTCAATTGAACAAAGTTTGTGTAGCACTACTCAGAGATCAATCGAGGTCTTATTATTTTCTTTTCAACGTGTGCAAATTACGGACTGTGCATCAGAAAGAAAGCAACTTGTTCTGCTCTGTCTTTCTTACTGTCCAATATAACCTCTGCTGCGTTTTCCAAGAGCCTCTGCCCTCTGCTCTGGAGTGGCTGGAGAAAAGCGCCTGGGCGGGAGGGGGGGGCCGGGGGGGCTTCTGACAGCAGTTTTTTGGTTTTCGGCACAGGGCTTAAGGTAAAAAGACACCCCCACCTCCAGTTTCTGTTGCATTTAGTTCTGATCCATCTGTTATGCTTGGGTCCCAGGTGTTTCGTGATAATGGTGCTCTATGTAGTTTGTCGCTATGGATTTTCTATCTGTGTGCAGGTTGGGCTCTTGTACGTTCTATCCAAGGAATGTTTGCTAACATGTTAGGGAAATCGATTTTGGTTTCCAAACTGGAAGCTGTGTGCAGGTGTAGATGGGTTTGCAGTGGATATTTCATCTTGTATACTGCTCTCAGTTGTAGTTTTTTTGGTGATTTCTACAAAAGTCTTCGGTGGTGAGTCTTTGCCTTCAAGAGCAATTTATTCTAGGCACAGTGGGGTGGTCTGTTAGTCGTTTGAATTTGTCGGCCTGGTTGCGTGTATATATATACCCTGGCGTTGAGCTTCCACCAGGGCACCACCTACGACCCAGACGGGTTTATGGTGGAGACACGTAGGATATATATATAGATTATATAATATTATAATATAATAGATATTCTATTTTCAGTTGCTGCGCAACTTGTCCGCCGCCAGCTGCAACACATGCGCGAAGTCGGTGCCGCTACTGCCTCACTGAAGCGTGTGATTGTGCGCGGTTTCAAGCTCATCCCATGCCTGCTTTATCCGCTCTCTGAACTTATCCTCGGTTGCCAATTTCGTTGGTAGCATTCTCCTTGGCTAAACACCCCAAACCCATTGTCTACCGGGGTAAGATCTGGTCTATTGGGTGGTCCAAAAATTTGGTTCGATGAATTCCCGTGTCCCTCCTGATTGAGCCACGGACGGTATACCGAGCACGGGGAGCTAGCGCGCCGTCTTGCGGAAAGAGGAAGAATTCCCCTTGGGGGGAATTTTCCTCCCCATGTCAGGAAAAGCACTGCATAAACATTTCGTAGGCGGTAGTAAGCGCCATCTTTCGTATACCAGGTTGAACAAAATGTAATTCCAGCGCGGCCCAGTGATGAGCACCCAACAGAAACCAGTAAGGAGTTTTGCTGAACGTTGGTTGTGCTCGCAGCAACCGATGAAGCAGAAAAGTTTCTTTTTCTGGTGACAACCGATTGCGTATACCCGAGCGTGCGGACTATTGGTAGGGCCAACGCAACAGTAAACAGTTTATTCATCCGTGAAAAATATGGACCCCAAGCCAACCTGCAAGGTCTGGAAGGATAGAGCTGGTGAAGAGAGGGATGATGGAAAAGCAGCGCTAATAATTAATTTAAGCCATGGTGATATCACGATGAAAAAAGAAAGGACAATTCAGATTAAATGCTGGGAGAAACAGGTCCTGGAGCAGGTCGACCACTTTAATAATACCCTCGGAGCTTATTATAAGACCGAAAAGGGAGGTGTCAAAGAAAGAGGTTGGCCACTTCCGAAAATGCAGCAGCTGGGTAGACTTTTGTTCTCGAGGCTATAAATCGTAGGATGCCCCAGCAAGAGAGAGGTTGGTAAGAAAACGAAGATGGCTGTATACCGCTCCACCTATGTCCCCAAAGTTCGTGGACATATGGATGCGAGTTCATAGGCAAGGACTTCACAACCCATCAAAAGCCAAGTAGCTCGAAACCTCAAGAATGGAGGTTAATCTGAGGAAGGTGGTTGAAGTAACAAGAAAGACATGGTTCACAACCAGGACGATACGTCAAGGCCGTAAATCCCACCCCCTGCAGACCCAAGTAGAAACAGTCCCCAACTATAGATGGTTTGGGACTTGGTCCTGCAGAATGGGGAGAAGATATCGGCTTACCACGACAAGCTCATGGGAAACAAAAGCCAAGGAATCCAGACCCACAGGATCGACCCAGAAGTCCACTGGAGAGGACAAACATTGGACAATACTTTGAAGGACCGATGACTAGAGCTGAGGGCAATGGGCCAGGACGAAGATAGACACTAGAAGCTGAGGGCATGGGCCAGGGACAAAGATTGACCTAGAGCTGATACCAAACGGGCCAGGACAAAGATAGACCACTTATGAGTTGATAGCACGGGCCAAGGACAAAGATAGAATTAGAGCTGATTAGCACGAGGCCAGGACAAAGATATGGACCTACGAGCTGATAGCACGGGCCAGGATAAAAGATGAGAACCTCAGAAAGATAGCACGGGCCCAGGGGACCAAAGATACTACCTAGAGCTGGATAGCCACGGGCCCAGGACAAAGATTATACCAAGAGCTGATAGCACGGGCCAGGCACAAAGATATAACCTAGAAGCTGATAGCCACTTGCCAGGACCCAAAGGATAGGACCTGTAGAGCTGATAAGCACGGGCCAGGACAAAGATAGACCTATAGCTGATAGGGCATGGGCCTAGGGACAAAGATTAGACCTAGAGCTGATGAGCACGGGCCAGGACAAAGATTATACCTTGAGAGCTGATAGCACGGGCCAGGACAAAGTTGAATACCTAGAGCTGGATAGCACGGGCCAGGACAAAAGATATACCTAGAGCTGATAGCACGGGCCAGGACATAAGAGATAGACCGACAAGCTGATAGCACGGGCCAGGACAAAGATTGACCTACAAGCGGATAGCACGGGCCAGGACAAAAGAATAGACCTAGATCTTGTTAGCACGGGGCAGCCGGAACACAAGATAGACCTAGTGCATGTATAGCACGGCCAGGAGGGAATCCCTTTGAAAATACCATTTTTGTTTGAATGGCGTATGTCCTGCTTTAGAGAACTTAACGGTGGATGAATTTAGTAAACAAAAAACAGTTTTTATTTAGTTAACCTATAATGTTAGGAAGGACGTCCATTATTAAACATGTCGGTTACAGCGGCGTGGGCATCGGCTTATAGCAAGTGGCCGATTTGATTCTACAGTATCGAGAGGCTCTAAAACCCAGTTGTAAATGGGTACCTGACTTTGCTTTTGAGTTAAGGACGTAAAAGGCATGACGAGGGAAGGGAAATGATCAAACTCCCATTCTCTCGGATGCCAGGACCTAGTAGAGTGAAAGCTCTAACACTTCAATCCCTTAACGGCAGATATCTACCAGTCCCCGAATTGTAAACCATTGTGTCCCAGGTGTTTTTAAAGGTCAAATATAAGAAAACGACCCGAATTGTGGGACTGGAAAAATCCTGGTCACCATTAACTGCTCTTCACCTGTTGTTACTTAATATAAAAGATTCAATTAATTGGTGACGTCATTTTCTCCACTAATAATAAGGGACCTTTTCCACTGATCAGGAAAACCGTATACTCATTGAGGAATGGGCAAGTGAGACCAGAGAACAGTTGATAGCGGACACAGCATGCACCTGAGCATTGACCAGTGCTCTAGACAGTCGAGATGGTGTAATTAAATTCGGCACGGCAAAAGGTATCGGTGTGAAAGCTTACTTAGTGCCTTTTCTCTGTCGGTGCGTGAGGTGTAGAGATTTGGAAAAGACCAGCTCGACACCACATACTATCGGTTGACTGCCGGGTTCCATATCTAGGTTTTGGTCCCTTCAGAGAATGTCTAGATATTGTCCTTGCAAAGGCTAGTGTCATACCTGAAGTTGTCGTAGATACCCTGACCGCGTTAGGTTCCTATGCTTACCATAGTAGCTGATCTTCTGATACTTGCTCTATGAAAAACAGTTTATAAAGCACCTCTTCAAGTGTGGTTGGTCTGCGTCATCTCAAGCTAAAGGATGTTGTGTGTTGTAAAAAAACCTGAAACTCTCAGTCATAATAAGTTTTTGCTGCAGTGGTGTGTGGCATGGCTTAAACACATTGTTTTGTTGATTCTGACAATAAATCATCAAGCAGGGTTTACGTGGGTGGACCTCCAATGGTCAAGCAATATGTACGGGGGGGAATTGGAAAAGAAGGCATGGGGGAAAATTAGCTTCCTTTGGAAAAGCCTGTGTGATAACATAGCTGAAATTTGCTTTTCACGTGCAAAATCGGAACTAAAGTGAAACTCATGTCACCCACTTGTCGGAAGGAGCGCGGAAAGGGGTATGTTTGTAACATTTACCATGTTAGTCAGGGCGCAGGCGAAGTACGCGTGACCAATGTTAACAGATGGAGAGCGATGGGCAATGGATCAGGATGAATGTAGGCTTGCTGAAGTGCTAGGAGAGGAGGTGTGGCCCTCTGTCTGAATAATCTTGCGTGATCGTTGATATGCAACCGGCAGTGTCGCAGAACAACACGGTCAAAACGCCAAGGTCTACCACAAGACGGCAAGAACACCATTTGTTGTTGAGTTACAATCATACCCATTGCCATTCCTGCGATAAGTGGTGACGTGTGTTCCACTATAGTCACGACGTGCACGTGGAAAAGCCAATTTTCAGCTAGGTTATCAATCAGGCCGTTGCATAGGAAGCAGGTTCAAACAGGCAGTATGTTTCAGTGTCGCCAACCACGGACCTTTGGAGTGACCGTGGAGGTACACACACGTAACACAGATTTGATTTTTGTCAGATGAACAAACATTGGTGAAGCAGGCAACAAAATGCAGCAAAACCTTTTTTGAACTGAGTGTTTCCCAGGTGTTAAAAAAAAATTAGCTTAGGGGAAATGACCTAAAAATTTGAAAGGGGCCTGTTAACGGGTGGGTGTGAAGCAGTATAAGTACTCAGCTGAAGCGTCTCTAAACCTTCTGTAAGTGTAGATTTTCCTACTTGGTATCTGCAGTGGCTGGGTTTTTAGGGCCTTTGCTGTATCGTCAGGTTGCGAACCACCTTCTTCACATATCTTAATTTCGGAGGTTGGTGCGGGCGGTGTGCTAAAGTTGTAGACATTGCCCATGATTGAGCATCCTTGATGTCAAGAAACCAGATTACAAGTACTCGTATTGCAAAGAGAGAAAATCCAGATTTAATCTTAAAAGTTACAATACTGGCACAGACGAATACGGATTTAAGACCTTATAGGGAACAGCGACACACACCCTGCTCATACAAGTGGAGTCCCATAAACCGAAAGAACTAACACGGGGTGGAGGCTGTTAATTTGGGGCTAAAGATACTGAAAATGATAACATCAAGGGAGTGGACTCTTTGTCTGGGACCCAACAGAGCAGCAATAGTGAGGGCTGGCAGCGACCCATAGCGTTGAACTGCTTGCGTCAGGTAAACAGAGCTTGACCCAAGACGCCTACTAATCCCACCTCCCCGCGTGGTGGTCCGGGAAACCTGGGCTGCAATCACACAGCACTGCAGTCACAACTGCAGTCTGTCTGAGAGTGTATGGGATCAGCACGAGAGGGAAGGCAAAAAAAATACCCTGTCCCCCCAAAAAATGCCATGCGAAGTACGAGGATGTTTCGGCCGAAGAGGCGGCAATAGCAGCAGGCTCTTCTGGCATCCAAACATACACTAACTCAACCTAGAGCTCCTGTGCAGGACGTATCCCATAGAACCAGGAGCGTTTCAACGTGCAAACATTATGATTGCTAACAGTTACCAAAGAGGAAAAACCTTAGTCAATCAGAACGTCCTTTTCAGGTACGAACTCCAGTTTGAAGAGTGAGTTTTTTAGTCATAGTGAGCACAATGTTGCTGTTTAAAAGTGAACATTGTAGGGATAATTACCTTCAGTCAAGATGAATAAGAGTCGTGCAAAACAAAAATGGTTATCTTCATCTTTGAGTGTCGCAATGACAGTAACAGTATGGATAAACTGTATGGCATGGATTACATTAATATAGACACTGGTCGGGGGGATATGCCCCATAATATGACAAAATGCACGTTCTCAGATTTTTTAGCAGTTAGGCTTCAAAGTGGGAATGTTACTGTTTAAACATAAAGTGACAATTGTAATTAATCAGTTTACTCATGTCTAGTACTTTTAATACATAGTGCAAGCAGCAAAATTTGATTCTGGGAATTTTTATAAAGGTAATACCGTATGAGCTGTACACTGAGTATACTAAATGTGGTAGAATATTGTGTTAATAGAACTCGTTTTACATTGACGGGCGATTAAACAGAGATTATTAACATTGTCAGGTATGTAGACAGCGGTGGGACACTACATCAACTGGCTCAGGCACGTGCGATTACAGACCAGTGTGAAGTTGGCTCAGGATCCACTAGGCTTACAGACAGAACACGGGAGGCTCAGGTCCACTATCTAACAAGACAGAACGAGGACTGGCTCAGTCACTACTTACAACAGAACAACTGCTCAGTCACTATCTAGGGCGTGACAGAAACAACTGCATTTCAGTCATACTAACATGCTGATGAGCAACTGGCTCAGTCACGTGGGCGGGATAGGGGGGCTTGCAGAACAACTGGCTGGAAGTCACAAATCATAACATGACAGATTACAGCTGGCTCGATCACGCTATCTAACAGATTCTATTACCTTTTTATACTGGCGCAGTGCACGATCTAACAGTACATTTTTGATTCATCGGAAATCAGTCAAAATATCTAACTACAGTACTACGCAGCAGGCACGTATCAACATGGTATAGAACAGCGGGCACGTCAGGGGTGCGGGAACTAGATTGAACAGACGAACAGCTCTCATTCACTGGGGTCTAACAGACAGAACAAGCTGGGGGGGGGCTCAGTCACTAGCTAACAGACAGAACAAACTGGCTCAGTCCTAGTCTATCAGGACAGTGGGTGCTGAGAGTCAGTACACTGGGAGGGGGTCTAACAGACAGAACATACGGGCTCAGTTACCACTGTGTTTACAGACAGGAACAACTGCTCAGTCATGCCTAATCTACAGACAGAAAAACGGGCTCAGTCACTATTCTAACAGACCGAACTACTGGCTACAGTCACATCATAACAGATCTGAACAGCGGGCTCATCACTATCAAAACTGACAGAACATACTGGCTACAGGTCAAACGACTGAATCAGACAGAACAGCTGGCTCAGTCACTTATCTAATACAGACAGAACAACTTGCCTCAGGTCACTGATCTAACAGACAGATCAGCTGCCTCAGGCACTAGCTAACAGACTAAAACTACTGTCTCAGTCACTAGCATAACCAGACAGCGAACTAAGCATGGCTCTAGATCCCACTATCATAACAGACAGAACAAACTGGCTCCAGTCTATAGCCTAACAGACAGAACACGGGAGCAGTCACTACCGATCAGACAGAACAACGGGCGCTGGCACTATCTTAACAGACTGAACTGGCTCAGTCACTATCTAACCTTCAGAACAGCTGGCTCAGTCAATATCTAACAGACTGAACATCTGGCTCAGCCTCGAGCGAACGACAGATCTGGCTAGTCACTATCTAACAGACAGAACAACTGGCTCATCCACTATCTAACAACAGAACAGGCTGGCGCAGTCACTATCTAACAGACAGAACAACTGGCTCATCACTATCAACAGACAGAACAGCTGGCTCAGCGTCACTATCTAACAGACAACAACTCCTCAGTCACTATCTAACAGACAAACAACTGCTCAGTTCACTATCTAACAAACAGAACAGCTGGCTCAGTCAACTATCTCACTAGACAGAACGCTCAGTCCACGACTAAACAACAGAACAGCTGGCCTCAGTCACTATCTAACAGACAGAACAACTGGCACAGTCACTATCTAACAACAGAACAACTGGCTACAGTCACATCTAACAGACAGAACAGCTGGCTCAGTCACTATTCTAACAGACAGAACAACGGCACAGTCACTATCGAACAGACAGAACAACTTGCTCAGTCACTAGCTAACAGAACAGAACAACTGGCACATTCACTATCTAACAGACGAACAACTGGCACAGTCACTTATCTAACAGACAGAACAACTGGCACAGTCACTATCTAACAGACAGAACAACACTGGGCAGTCACTCTTCTATACAGACAGAACAACTGTCTCGTCACTATCTAACTGAACAGTACAACTGGCACAGCACTATCTTACAGACAGAACCAACTGGCTCAGTCACTATCTAACAGACAGAACAACTGACACAGTGCACTATCTGAACAGACAGAACAACGGGCACAGGCACTAGCTAACAGACAGAACAACTGGCACAGTCACTATCTAACAGACAGAAACAACGGCTCAGTCACGAGCTAACCAACAGAACAACTGCACTGTCACTCGCAACAAACAGAACAACTGGACAGTCCACGAGCGAACAGACCAGAACAACGGCTTCAGCTCACTATCTAACTGACAGAACAGCTGGCACAGGCACTAGCTAACAGACTGACAACTGGCTCATCCACGATCTAACAGAACCAGAACAGCTTGGCTCAGGCACTATCTAACAGACAGAACAACGGGCTCATCACTTCTAACAGACAGTACAACTGCTCATCCACTATCTAAAACAGACAAACTGCTGCTCAGTCACTATCTAACAGACAGAAACCAAGGGCTCAGCACACCCCTGAGCTAACAGACAGAACATCGGCTCAGCACTAGCCCCCCCCTGTTAACAGACAGAACAGCTGAAACAGTCACTATCTAACTGACAGAACAACGGTCTCATCACTATCTACGACAGAACACTGCGCTGTCACTATCGTAACGAACAAGACAGAACAACTGCACAGTCTCATATCAACAGACAGAACGAACGGGCACAGGCTCTATCTAACAGACAGAACAACTGGCCTCATCACTATCTAACAGACAGTACAACTGGCTCTGCCACTATCATTACAGCATAGAACAACTGGCACAGCACAATCTAACAGACAGAATCACCTGGCTCAGCACTAACTAACAGACAGAACAACTGCACAGGCACTTCAACAGACAGAACAACTGCAGAGGTCATATCTAACAGACAGAACAACGGGCACAGTCCACGATCTATCAGACTGAACAACTGCTCATCACGATCTAACAGACTAGAACAACGGCACAGTCACTATCTAACAAACAACAACTGGCACAGTCACTATCTATCAGACAGAACAAACACTAGCTCTAGCTAACAGACAAACAACTGGATTTAAAACAAAGCACGATCGTCTAACAGACAGAACCTACTGGCACATCACTATCTAACAGACAGAACTATGGCACAGTCACTAGCTAACAGACAGAACAACTGGGCACAGTCACTATCTAACAAACAGATACATGGCACAGTCACTATCTAAAGACAGTACTACTGGCTCAGTCATCGATCGAACAGACAGAACAGCTGGCGTCCATTCACTAGCTAGCAGACTGAACAGCTGGCTTAGTCACTATCTAACAAGAACAGAACAGAAAGCTGGCTCCATCACTATCTAACTACAGAACAACTGGCCTCAGGCACTATCTAACAGACAGAACAGCCTGGCTCAGCACGAATCTATCAGACAGAACAACGGCTCAGTCACTATCTAACAACAGAACAGCTGGCTCAGGTCACTATCTAACTGACAGAACAGCCTGGCTCTCACGAGCGAACAGACCTGAACAGCTGGCTCAGTTCACTATCTAACTGACAGAACACTGGCGCAGTCCACTATCGAACAGACAAACAACTGGCAACAGTCACTAGCTAACAGACAGATCACAGCTCAGTCACTATTATCAGACAAACAACTGGCATCAGTCACTATCTAACAGACGGAACTACTGGCAGAAAAACATCACTATCTAACAGACAGAATCAACTGGCACAGTCACGATCTAACAGACAATCAACTGCTCAGTCACGATCTAACAGACAGAACAACTGGCTCATCAACTATCTAACAGACAGAACAACTGGCACAGTCACTATCTAACAGACAGAACACTGCTCGCGCATCACTATCTAAACAGACAGAACAACTGGCACAGTCACGATCTATCGACAGAACAACTGGCACATCACTATCTATCAGACAGAACTACTGCCACAGTCACTATCTAACAGACAGAACAACTGGCTCAGTGCACTTTCGAACTAACAGACAGAACACGGGCCACAGTCACATCTACACAAACAGAACAACTGGCACAGTCACTATCTAAAAGACAGAACACTGGCTCGTCACTATCTAACAGACAGAACAACGGGTACAGTCACTAGCTAACAGACCAGAACAACTGGCACAGTCAACTATCGAACAGACAAACAACTGGCACAGTCACTTTCTAACAGACAAACAACGGGCTCAGTCACTACTAACAGACAGCACAACAAGACTGCAGGGGTGGACAGATAAGCAGAAAGGCTACTATGGAGCAGGGAGTATCACATGGTGGGAGCACTCTGCCCTACACTCACTCCTTATATAAACAAATTGACGTCACAGACACTGAAAATATCCACCAAGAATGCCACAATCCCTCTATGCGGATGACCTGGGCCATGTGGACTGGGAAGCAGTCATCACCACAGCAAGAGTGGGCATGCAGGATGCAATGCTACCATGGAAGGTGGGGCCAGAAAGTCGCTGCTCAAATCAAGGAAAAACACCCAATGCACATGATATTTACCCCTGTATACACAGCAAGCAAAACTACAACGAAAAGGGGCAACAATACAAGAAGAAAGACAGTAATGTATTTAGAACAGCCTCAAAATGCTATACATCAGGTTGAGTCTGCCTGTAATGGAAAAGACATCATTCTGCCTGGTCGATGGCACATATTTTGACAAAGTAAAACAGACTTCAAAACCAACAGTGTCTATAATAACAGGGGCCTCGAAAATCCATGACAATCAACCATATGGAATACACAGTCATTTGAGGGCTGACATGACAGCAAGTCATACAATAAGCAGAACAATTTAAGAGACGCACAGGACAAAACCCCCATGTGCCAGAGAATGAATAAGCGAGGAAAAGGCAGGCTCATTGAACGACCCTGGGTGGCTTCATGCAAAAGATCAAAAATAACAGCTAACTCAAGCTGAGTCTCAAAGAAAAGACCAGCAACACAACTATCCAATAGTGGAAAAGAAATGGTAGCCTGACTAGATGCGGACATTCCAAGGCATTGAAATAAGGAACACTGACAAAACACAAAAATGTTATAGCACCCAAGTATATTGTCCACAGGACAGATGGGAAGCTGTTTAATTTAGACGATTACAGTCCTGTACAAAAGGTGAAATGAAACATAGGATCTCTGACCTTGTCTTTTTGCGGACGGACTGTGTGCCCTTAACACCTGCACAAGAACTAGGACCATGCAGAATAATATGAGGAGGCTTTCGGTAGCATGTGATGACTTTGGTCCTTTACCATCAATAACAAAGAAATCTGAAGTAATGGTGCAACCTGCTCCTGGGAAACCTTACTGTGAACCAAATATCACAGTATAAAGAACCCAACGTCTCCAAGAGTGGACAGCTTTCACCTTATCTAGGCAGTAACCCCTTACCAAAGATGGCGAATATCGACGGGCCGAGGTCACCCCCCAACAGAATTGCACAGGCAAGTGCCGCTTTATGGAAGACTAAGCGTAAATGTACTGGGATCGACAAGGAATTAGTGCCCGCCACCAAGATAAAAGTATATCAATGCAATAGTGCTCACTTACCCTCCTGTATGCCTGTGAAACATGGACAGAGGTATAGCAGACACGCCAAGAAGCGTAATCATTTCCACATGTGCTGTCTTCGCAGGATACTCAGGATCAAGTGGCCTGATAGAGTATCTAATTCTGAGGTCCTCAGCAGAGCACATATCTCAAACATCTACACATTGCTGCAGAGGGCCCAAATTAGATGGGCCGGACATGTTGTTCACATGCCCGAAAAACGCCTCCCAAAGCAGTTGATGTACAGCGAACTCTCTATGGGTAAGCGAACAGTAGGTGGACAAAAGAAAACGCTTCAATGGACACACTGAAAGCATCGTTGAGCAGCTTCAAAATTGATGTCTCCTCCTGGGAGACTATCGCACATGATCGCTCTGCCTGGCGGACAAACGTTACTCAAGGCGCTCGCATTGCAGAACAGAATTTAGCTGATAAGGCAGAAGGCAAGCGTGCTGCAAGAAAAGTCAGAATGTGCAGCAACACTTCTATCGAATCTAACCATGTGTGCGCCTTATGTGGCATGGCCTGTAGGGCCAAAATAGGACTAATTAGCCACATGAGATCACGGCACAGAGGTCTCACAATTCAAGTCTGAAGCTGTCGCCATCTTCGCTTGCGATGGGCAACTATTATTATTATACTATACTATACTATACTATACTATACTATACTATACTATACTATACTATACTATACTATACTATACTATACTATACTATACTATACTATAGTTATAAATAATACTATATTCAATCATTTATTCTAAATTAAACATATAAATCCACTCCAGTCTTATCCACCATTCCAAGCTGGAGCATAGGCCTTCAACAAACACATGCCAAGTCCTCCTGTCACGTGCCATCATCTCAAGTTCTTTAAACTTTCTCCTCATCATTTCCGCTCTGTTTCCAGCTCTCTTCTCCATGTGCTTCTTGGTCTACCTCTGCCTCTCTTGCCCTGGGGGTTCCTGAACAAGGACTGCCTTGTAATGCTATTGTCACAGGAGCAGTGACACACAAGTTAAAATGACGTAAAATAAGAGAATAATGGACCGACTAGGAAGAAGTAAATAAATACTCTCGATGCGAGTTACGGAAAAAGATTCGGGAGACCAACGTCGTCATACGGAACAACTAGGTTGACGTCACAGTCACACAGAGAGCGTTTTCAAGATGACAACTGAACTGGAAGGGGGCTTCTTTTCATCCCAATGAGAAGAGTCAAATCAAGGGAATGAAGGAACTTTGAGAGAAAACCAACAATTGTAATCACAACTGTTATGACCATCTAGCTTCACTGTGACACTATCAACCGTTCTCCTCAGTGTGTGTCCAATCCATAGAATCGTCTTCTTCTCATCTCTTGTTCCACTGGCACTTGTCTAGTTCTTGTCCTCAGTTCCACATTGGTAACCTTGTCATACCATTTTATTGCCTCTATTCTACGCAAGCACCCATTTATGAAAGTATGTAGCTTTTTGGTTGTTATCTTTGTTGTTCTCCGTGTCTCAGAGCCATACAATAGGACTGAGTTCACATTTGAGTTGAAGATTCTAATTTTCGTGTTGGATCCGATTTCTCTTGATCTCCATATATTTCTCAATGCGATGTGAAAGACTCCTACAAGAGGGGAGCAGCTTTGAGTCTCGTATGCAGATATCTGCTTGTCAATGAGGCTCCAAGTGTTATCCCTATCAGAGGTGCGATAGAAACAGTGTACATTGCCTACATGCTATGTATTGCTGTTTCCCAAACGCTCAACCCAATTTAGACTTAGGGAGATGCAGATTAGACTCAAATATTTTTGTCTTTTCAATGTAGTATTTTCAACCCAAGGGTGGCTGATTGAGTCGTCTATTGTGAACTGATGTTCCGACTACACAGCTTGTCCCTTCTTTCTTAGATACTGTTGAATGGTACCGAACTTATCCACATTGTTCATCCATGCAATGCCCAGATCATCAAGGGCATTAGTTCTAGAGTCCACTGGATTGTGCAGTTCTGTTCTAAGTTGTCGATGATCTCAAAGGAGTCTATGGCTTCTTGGGAAAGAGATGAACTGAATTATATCCTGTAGGGCTGCAGTAAAACTTGTATCTAATGAGGTCCCATACGGTTCTTGACACTTGTCCTTCCCAATGCAAGAAGCTCTGCATGTTCATGTGCTTCATTTGTATCTTACTTTGATATCACTGCTGTCCCCCAAGATCTGTCTAGGGGATTACTGCCAAGACAGTGGGCAAAGTCTAACATCCGTTAGTGTGTTTCTTCAGTCTTCACTACACTTTTATAATTTCCTCTGCATTAATGCTCATATCTTGGGGCGTTGTTCCCGTGGATTTTTCATTCCTACTTTGTTCAACGATGTCTCAGCAAGAAGTGTCTCTCCGGTCTCTGTACAGATCTGAGTAGGATGGAACTGAAAAGCGAAGGCATCGTTCAAAACAGACATCAAGCGGTGTTAGGCAAGTCCCACGATCTCATTTCGGCGATTCTGATGTCATATTGGTGTCATTAATACTTTACAAGCGATTCCTAGTAAGAATAGAATCAGAGACAAGTAGTGCATCTCTTGGTCTCACCCCCATTCTAAGCCCAACGGGGCAGATAATGTGTCCTTGCCCGTCATGTTGGATCTCTTGCTTGTCCATGTCCTTCATAGATCTTTTTTATTATGGTAATATCTCTGTAGCACGAGTCGAAGCTTGCTATAATGGCCTCATCATTTTCAAATGCCATTCTCGGTCAGACCTCTTGTCAAATACCTGTTCATAAGCTGATCAACAAGTACTTGCTTGTAGCTCCTTCACTTTGTTGGTCTGAAGCTTTTTAATTTGTAGCTACTTCTGCTGCTTGCTGAATTTTTAGGGGAAATTTTGTGGAGCTCCTCTCTAGTTGCCTGGAATGGTCCTCAAGGAGTTGTCCTGTCCAGGCATCGTCCTTTGCTCTGGTAGAATTGCGTGAGTGGTCTCATTCTTATCTTTTAAGATGCGAGACTTACCTTTCTGTAGATAGGTGGCTATGCCAGTTGAAGGCCTGGGGTGGAGGTCTCCAGGGACCTCTCATTCGGATATGTTGCCTTTGGTTGCAGCATCTTTGCTTATCTTGCCAACTCCTCAATATATTTCCTCATGAGTGTCTAAACGATACGTTCTGTGTGTACTTATTTATTGCTCTCTGTGTGCAGCGTAGTTTCCCTCTTTAATTATTTAAATGTTGAAAATAAGTTGTAACATGGTTCTTCATTATTTTCACAGAAAATCTTTATCGTCAATGATGGTTTACCACAGATTATCGAATGCTTTTTTGTTGTCAAGTTTGAGAATTCCCCATATTCTTTCAGAATTGTGGTCATTCCATGATACAGTTTTTTATGACCATGCTGCCAAATTTCATAAATCTCTTCTGTATTCTCCTAATTACAGGGTCTGACTGCTGTGGTTGGAAAGTTCGATGTTAGAGCCAACCATCTTATTTGGCTGGAGACACCAAAGATTTGAGTAGGGTCCGTCAGCCCTGACAAACCTGAAATTGTCATATTAAAAAAGTCTAAGCCATGAATTTAAAAAATATAAATGGCGTGAGGATGTGTATTGATCTAGAATTTGGGGTGGGCCTCGTAAAATGGCAGGTGTGAGGCCCGTGGTGAACGTGCCCAAATTTCTTTTTTCCCGTGATCTCCCCCCAATGTTAAGCCATACTTCATTTCTTCTGGTATATAATGTTTTGTAACAGTGCTACAAAACAAAGTAATATAATTAACAAGGTAAATCCATATAAGGGTTATATTGGTGTCGGAAGGTTAATTTCTAGGTAATTATTGAGTCCAGTGCTTACAGGAAACAGTGAACTGGCTTAAATTTCAGGAGTTTTGTCAACCAAAGGCTGCGGATATTTCCCACACAAAATAAAGATGCTCTGGTTGCTGTTGTTATCAGATTTATTGCCTGTAGATCAATAGAAAGGGCAAGCAACGAAAGTAGGGTGTCCTTGGTGAGGCTCAAAACAGCTGGGAGGAATGGCTGCCCAACAAACTTCAGCACTATAAGGCGTTCGCGCGTGTATGTACTCATTGATGTTTTATAACGACCACTACAGTTAATGCTGCACCACAACAAACAGCAGACTGATAAGACTGCTCTCCTGTAGGCACTGATGGATGTGTGGTAGACTACCACGACAGTAATATGCTGCGCCACAAACTGCACACGTGTAAGACTTTCTCGCCTGTAAAATGCACTCATTTAGATTTGGTAACTACCACTACAGTATATGCTGCACCACAAACAATCAGACTTATAAGGCGTCTCTACGTAATGGTAACTCAGTGTAGAGTGTGTAGACGATTACCACTAACACAGATATGCTGCACCACAGACATTACACACTTGTGAGGTTTCTCTCGGGAAGTATTATTCTTTCATGGGTTTTGGTGGTATATCCCCTGTGTAAATGCTGTACCAAAATCGTTACAAACATGTTAGGCGCTCTCCCTGTGGTGCAGTCTTACTTAATGTGTAGGCAAACTGTTTGAGTAAATATCGGCATCACACAGACATCACACAATGGGATGCTTACTATCTGTATGTATTCTCTATATTTGTGTAAGTTACTTGTTTCAGTAAATGCTGCATCACAAACATCACACTTATAAGGTATGTGTCCGGTACACATGCTTTATGTTTTTGTAGAGTCTACCTCTCATAGTTAAATGCTGCATCACTAACATTACTCTTTCCCGGCATGTAGCCTTTGCATGTTATGGGTGGTCACTACTATGAGAAAATTATTGCTTAAGAACAATTTTTTTTTAATTTTCTGGCCCGAACACAAGCACCAGCCAAGTACATTCTTGCTACTTTTGTAGGTGATGTGTCACAAGACAATGCGCCACCAGCGTAGGGGGTAAACAGGGGAATTGGGTTGACCACATCCGCTGAAGAGATCCTGACACCATCACCAGAACTGCCATGCTATGGACACAGAGGGAAAGTGAAAGAAAGCATGGCAAAAAGCCACGGAAAACGGGCGTTCTGTGGTGGCAGAAATGTGAGCAGAACCTAAGCTGGGAGCACAACAGGAAGGATGGCTGTTGAACAAGCTACATAGAGGGGACAGTTTGTTGCTGCCCACAAGGTGTGACCAGATGTGTTTGGTCTTTCGATTTGCTTGATCAGGGACCAAAGTAGGAGGACAGTTTGTTTGCTGCCCTACAAGGGGCCAACAATGAGATGTGTTGGTCATTGATTTGCTTTAATCTCAGGACCAAAGGTAGGAGGGACAGGTTTGTTTGCTGCCCCTACAAAGACACTAATGAGTTGTGTTGGTCCATTGATTTGCTTTATCAGGACAATGTAGTGGGGGGGGGGGGACCATTTGTTGCTGCCCTATAAGGATGCAACGAGATGTGTTGGTCATTGATTGCTTTAATCAAGGACCAAAGTAGAGACAGTTTGTTGCTTGCCCTACAAGGTACAATGAGATGTGTTGTTCCATTGCGATGCTTTATCAGGACCAAAGTTAGGAGACAGTTTGTTGCTCGCTCGCCCTGCAAGGGCAACATGTGATGTGTTAGGTCATTGATTGCTTTATCTCAGGAACCAAAGTAGCAGACAAGTTTGTTGCTGCCCTAACAAGACACAATGAGATGTGTTGGTCATTGATTGCTTTATCAGGGGAACAAAGTAGGAGGGGGGACAGTTTGTTGCTTGCCCTGACAGGTGCTCAAAACGAGATTGTGTTTGGTCATTTGATTGCTTTATCAGGACCAAAGTTAGGAGGGACCAGTTTGGTTGCGGCCCTGGGCAAGGTGCACAACGAAGATGGTTGGTCATGGTTCGGATTAGCCTTTATCAGGACCAAATTAGAGACAGTTTGTTTTGGCTTGCCCTGCAAGGTGCAATGAGGATGTGGTTTGGTCATTGATTACGTTTATCTCGCCCCGACCGACAGTCCACCCACGTTTCCCCCAGCCCAATCCGACCCCCAGAGATTGGTGGTGGTCTTTGGATTGCCCTATCAACCGGACCCAACCCGCCCCGACGAGCCTCCTCCCCCCGTCTCCCCCCCCCCCCCCCCCCCCCCCCCCCCTCCCCCCCTCCCGCCCACTCTCGCCCATCTCTCCTCATTATCCCCCCCCCCCCCAGGCGCACCAACACCATCGCCCCCCTCCCCAGCCCCTGCAAGGCCCCCCCCCCCCCCCCCCCCCCCCCCCCCATTGCCCCCGCAGGACCAAAGTAGACCCAGTCTCTGGTTTGCTGCCCTGCTAGGCACTATGAGAACTCCGCCCCCCCAGTGACCCCGCCGATCACCCCCACCCCGAAGAAACAAGATGTTGTTGGTCATTGATTGCTTTATTTCAGTGACCCAAATCTCAGAGACAGTAAGGATTGCTGCTCCATGATTAGGCCATTCAAAAAGATGTTGTAAGGTCATCTGATGCAATTAATCAGGACTCCAGAAGTAGCAGGACGGGGTTTTTGTGTGGCTGGGTGGCCGTCTGCAAGGTGCATCCTGTCAACCGTGTTGGTCATATCGGATTGCATTTATCCTCGACAAAGTAGAGACCAGTTTGTTGGCTGCCCTAGCAAGACACAATGAGCATGTGTTGGTCCATTGAGTGCTTTATTCAGGACCCAACAGTAGTGTCTGATATGTCATGTTGCCTGCAAAACTCTGCAAGGCTACAAACCAAACGCCTGAGCTAGTAGTCAACGTATTGTATATGCTTGTCCTTCAGGGGACCTAAAATCTTGTAAGACAGTTTGATTAAATGCCCCTGCAAGGCACAATGCAGGACTGTCACTCCAGGTCACTAAGATTTGAAACGTTTAGGTCAGGACCAAAGATGAGACACGTTTTGTTGCTGGCCCTGCAAGCACAAACATCAGACTGTGTAAAGTCATATTGCTGTTAATCCAGGGACAAAGTAGAGGGACAGTTTGTTGCTGCTTCTGCCAGTAAATATGCTCCAAAACATAACAGTTGTGTTGGTCATTGATTGCCTTTATGCAGGGACTTATATGGCTTAGAAGAGGTCAGTTCCAAGTAAATGCTGGCACCTTGGCAAGGGCATCACACTTGAGATGTTGTTGGGTTTCATGGATGTATTGCTTCTATGCCAGGACAAAGTAGTTTTAGACCAGTTTCAGTAAATGCTGCACCACAAACATCACACAAGTAAGCTTCTCTCCTGTATGTATCATTGATTGCTTTTTTTAGATTACCACTCTCAGAGAGGGATGTTGTTGGCTGCTTTGCACAAGGCACCAACACCAGACTGTGGTAAGGTTCATTTTCCTGTATGTTGCTTTATCAGGGATCCAAATGTACGGTAGGCTACTACGTCAGTGTATGCTTGCTACCTGCAAGGCATCACACTTGTAGATGTGCTTGGTCATCTCCGGTATGCTATTCTATCAGGACCAATAGTAGTTGGATGAAGTTTGTAATTGCTGCCCTGCAAAGGCATCTAAACTTGGAAGGTTAGTTCCGTGTGTGGTCATGTGATTGCCTTTATCAGGGGGACCATAAGTAGAGGGGACAGTTTGTTGCTTGCCCTCAAGGCACAACAAGAATGTGTTGGGACATTGATTTCCTGTAGTATCATTTTAACAAAAGTAAGGTATCAGTATTGTAAATGCTGGCCCTGCCAAAGGCATCACACTTGTGAAGGTTGTGTCTCCTGTAGTCATTGATTGCCTTTATCAGGGACAATAATATACAAGAAGAAGGGGGATCAACTGAATTAAATTCTTTCATCCAAAAACTTCACAGCCAGTAAAAGGGGTTTATTCTCCCGTATGTATTCTCTTTATTGCCTGTTGTAGGTTACGTCTTACTCAGTTAAATGATACATCCATAATCATCACACTTGTAATGTTTTTTTTCCCTGTCTGGTTGACTGGCTCATGCCTTTGTATTTACCATTGATCTGTATTTCAGGCGCAATTGACCATCCACAACAGTAACACTTGTCTACTCAGTTACAACTAACCTGCTTGTAGTCTTGCATGTTTTGATAGATACAAAGTCCTGAATTGTAAATATCGGCACCACAATCATTATTTGTAAGGAATGGCTGGGGGGTATGTATTTCCTTTTGAACCGTTATTTTTTAGGGGGCCATTATTACGTCAGAGGACCTAATGCTGGGCCACAAACTGCACACGTGTGTGGGGAGACCCTTGCGCGGTATGGACTGGGTGGGTGCGGGTTGTTAGGGAGCCACGATCAGTAAATGCGCTCCACAAACATTACACTTGGGGAGGGGGATGTCTCCAGTTGGTATAATCTCTGGCATATGTTTTTGCTAGACTATGCACTCACAAGTAAATGCTGCACCACTGCATCAACACTTCGTATAGGTTTATTTCCTGTATGTACTGTTCTATGCCCTTTGTGGGGGGCCGCAAGGGGGGGGGGGGGGGTACTCCGGCATAACATTACACTTGGACGGCGCCTCCCTGTCTGTTTTTATGGGGGATGACATACGTAGGGTACTGGGGGGGGGGCTGGAGACGGGTAAATGGTGCACCGGGTTGGCATGGGGGGGCGACAGGTGGGGGGGGTAATTTTCCCGTATGCAGGATGGCGGTGCATGTTGTGGGGGTGGGGGGGGGGAGGACATGCTGCAACTCACAAACATGACACTTAATAAGCGGGTGGGGTCCTGGAATGGGTTGGGGTACGGCCTTGGAGGGGTTGGGGGCAGAGTAAAAGGCTGGGGGGGGGTCCACTAAGGATCACGCTCGTAAGTTCTTATTGGGGAGGAGGAAATATTCCTGTAATGCCTTTATTGTAGTTTACCACTATCAGTAAAGGGTCTGCTCCACCAAACATCACATCTGTGTAAGGTTTATTGTCCCTGTATGTGATGGGGGTCTTTTTATGTTTTCTGTAGACTACAACTCTCAGTAATATGCGGCACCACAAACTTCACACTTGTAAGGCTTCTCTCCTGTATTTAGGGGGGGGGTTCTGTTTTATTGACATTGTAGGTTTATGAGGATCTGAGTAAATGCGGCACACATATCATCACACTTGTAAGGTTTAATTCTGTATGCACTTGTTTTAAAATGCCCTTTGTTTGCTTTACCACTATCAGTATGATGGCTCCACCATACATTACACTTGTTAGGCCCTTCTGGCCTGTAAGGGGGTATTAGGGGGTAATGCCTTTGTAGGCTACTTGTGACAGTATAGCGGCAGCCACAATCATACGGCACTGGTAAGGTTGTATTTCCTGTACGCGCATTATTTTATGCCTTTGTAGTTACCACTATTAGTAAAATGCTGCCACCACAACAGCACACTTAAGGCTTCTCTCCTGTATGTAGTCTTTTATGACCTTGTATGCGGAACGGATAAATGCTGCTGCCACAAACATCACACTGGAATCTATTTCCTGGTATGTATTTCCCTGTGAATGCCTTTGTAGGTGACCACGACTCAGTAAATCTGCTCCACAAACAGCACACTGGAAGATTTTAGTTCCTGTAGTATTCTTTTATGTTTTTGTAGACTGCCACTCTCAGTAAATGCGGGAACCCACAATCATCACACTTGTAAGGCTTCTCTCCTGGATGTATTCTTTTATGACCTTGTAGGGGAAATTGGAAGAGACTGAGTAAAATGCTGCACCCAGCAAACATCACACTTGGAAGGCTTCTCTCCTGTAAATGTATTTTTTTTATGTTGTTTGTAAACTTAT
The DNA here is from genome assembly GCA_024509875.1 of Oreohelix idahoensis. Classification (NCBI taxonomy): domain Eukaryota; kingdom Metazoa; phylum Mollusca; class Gastropoda; order Stylommatophora; family Oreohelicidae; genus Oreohelix; species Oreohelix idahoensis. The sequence goes on from JAMPIV010000359.1 coordinate 97,890, forward strand.
TACTCCAGAGTAAAAATGCCTGCTCCACAAAACATCACACCAGTGTAAGGGTTTATTTCCTGTATGCATGCTTATATGTTCTTTGTAGGAGATCTTTTCCGGAGTAAAATGCTTGCACCAACAATCATCACACTTGTATGGTTTATGTTCTGGAGTGTATTCTTTTTAATGCCATTGTAGTGATCATCTATCAGTAAAATGCTGCACCACAAACATTCACACTTGTAATGCTTCTTCCTCATGTATGTAGTCATTTATGTTGTTGTGTAGACTACTACTCAGAGTAATTGCTGCTCCAACAAACTTCCACACTTGTTAGGTTGTATTTCCTGTAATGCATTCTTATATGTATTTGTCGGAGAGCTTTCTGTGTAAATGCTGCACCCACAATCATCACCACTTGTATGGTTTATTATCCCATAATGCATTCTTATTTATGACTTTGTAGGTGGTGGTGTCTGAGTAAATGCTTGCACCACTCAAACATCCCCAAGTGTAAGAATTATATTTTACTGTTTGTAGTCTGTATGACCTTGTAGCTTGCTTGTCCAAGTATATGCTGCTCCAACAAACTTAACATCGTGTAAGGGGTTTATTTCCTGTATTGTATTCTTTCAACCTAATTTGAGTCTAACAACTATCATTAAATTCGGCAGCACAAACTCTCACACTTGTAAGGCTTCTCTTGTATATATATTTTGTGTTAGGTTTTGCTTGTATCCGCATTCTATTCACAGTAAAAAATTACACCACACATATCACACTTGTAGCCATAAAATGACTTTTCCTTTAGTTTTTCATGTGAGACTGAAATGATTTACCTCACTCGCATGTAGCCAGCAGCTCGGTCCACTCACACCAAAGCCCTTGATCATTTAACTCACGGGCAGAAAAATGGAAATATTGCAATTTGTAGATTACAGACTTGATTTTTTTAAACTTGATTCACTATTGTGTAAGTTTGTCAAAACGCTATAGAAGTCCTTTCCGGAACTGTGTGAGGTGAGGTTTCACTGATGCTTCATTCCTCAGGCCGGTGACTCAGGTTTGATGCTTTCGTATCTTGTACAATCAGTAAAAGTGGCATCTCCAAGCATTATTTCGCTGCGATCATTTCACGTTATTTCCACTGTCCTGTGGTAACACATCCTGAAGATCACTGCAATTTTTTATCAAAACTCCAGCCTTCCATCGCGGTGTACTGCTTTCATATGCTTTATCCAGGACATCATAGTTTGAAGAAAATGAGTGTTGCACAGGGTGACAAGATATAAACAACCTGCAACAATAAAAATAATGAGAAAAGATAAATAAATGAAAAATGCGTGTCCCCCTAGGTGTTTAGTTAAAAATTGGTTAGCAAAGGGGTAGCTACCCAAACTAATGAGCACAATTGTCCTGATTTGAGAGTGGAAATGTTCTGCCATCAAATGGTACCTATACCTTGTAGCCGGTATGGCAGCTTGCGCACCCTGTTAACCCCCCAGGAAGGCTTCGCTAGGGGGAGTTTTTACTCCCTGGTTAGATTCAACAAAGCCTTGGACAGGGTGAGGGCATGGGATATAGGGGACAGACAAAGGCTGAAACCCTGGTCATCCAAGTTGGGGGTTTTTAGGATAAACAGTTATATACATCAAAAAGAAGGTAAAACCCACAAGGCCTGTAAATTGTAAAATAAATATTAGGGAACAAACTTAGAAAGGTATGTTTTATCAGGCACTCGTACGAAATATAGAAGTAGAGCATTAGAGCCAACAGATGTGGTGCCTGTATAAATATACATTTATGTTTGTTTATAATATTTTAGTGTATTGGGGGTTTAGTGCAGTGCCCGATACACCACTATGTAAAAAAAAATCACACGTTAAGGAAAAAAGCAATAAATTGAAAAACTTTGATGTGGGATTGGACATCCAGAGTCTCAGGCTCCATATGCACTGTCAGTGGTGAAAGCTGCAAGGAAAGCCCACTGGCATGAAAATGGAGGCAACGACCACAAAACCCGAAACGAGAAATTGTATTCTGGAATGTCATATACCATGAATGAGGCTGGTAAGCTGAGGAAAATTCACAACTGGTAATTAGGAACTACAGATTACATATCCCTGGAAATAAGTGAGAAGCAAATGGACCGGCGATAGGGCTAATAAAAATGTAACTACAGTCAGAAACCAGTACTTTACGCTGGTAGAGAGGATGGTCAGCACAATGAAGGCGTAGCCATTATTCTGAAGAAAAGAATAGAAAGGTCATTCATTCCATAATTTCTGTCCACTCCCCAAAAGAGCATAGGCCGTTCAACAAACACATGCGAAGTGCTCCTGTCACGGGCCAGCATCTCCAGTTCTTTCACACGTTCTCCCTCATCTTGTTCACTGCTATTTCCAGCGGCTCTCTTCTTCCATTTGATTCTTGGGTTACTACCGCAGCTTATCTCATGCCAATGAGGGTTCCAGAACAAGGACACGCCTTGTAATGCTATTAAACAGGTGTGGCACTCAAGAGTGTGTCCTAGCCATCAACCATCTCATCTTGTTCTCATCTCTTGCTCCCACTGGCACTTGGTCCTAGTTCCTTGTCTCATCAGTTCCCACGTTGATAATCATCCTTGTCATACAAATGTTCAAATCCCTCTATTCTATGCAACTGCCATCATCGGTGTCAATACCTTGTTGGGGTATGGCGGTCTTGGAGTACCCTGATTACCCCCAATAGGCGATGCCAGAGCGGGAGTTTTAACTCCTAGGAAGGTTCTACAAAAGCTGGACAGTTTTGGTATGGGGCAGGGGGTCAGATTTCCAAAGAGCAGGGACACCTTGGCTCCTCCAGCCTTTGGGTATTTTTTTAGCATAGGGCCCTGAACACCCCTGTTTAATCTGTAAAAAACTTATGAAAGTTACAGAAACATACAACGAATACAAAACAAACTTTGCTGTGGGAATGGACATCTTTTTTTCAGTAATGGAGTCTGAGGCTTCGAAATTGACTGTCAATGGTGATAGCCTAAAAGAAGCCAATTGAGCATGAGTGAACTTGAGACACATCCTGTTGGACCACATTAAAAACAGTGATACAAGATAATAGGATTTTGGAACTTCCAAAAAATGTCAGGACAAGATGAACTGAGTTGGGCATAATTCTTAAAATTTAGGGTCTGTTGTTGGCAGAATATGAGAAACTAATCAAGGTTTGCACAAAAATTAGGTACTTTATGCGAAGCGATTAAGCAGATGGAACAGGGGCAGGACAAAGTTAAAAAACAGCAACAGGAGAAAAACAGTTACGTTTACTCTACGTGAGCTGGAATAGAGGATGGACAGCACAGTTGAAGGCGTAGCCATTATTCTACAGAAAGGGATAGAAAAGGACATTACTGGAATGGAAACCCATCAACAACAGACTGATACAGCTTGAGGATTGAGATCCGGGAGCCTGGCTTCAACCAATCCACAGACATTTTAATACAATGCTACGCACCAACGACACACAGTGATAGCGATGAGGAGGTCAAGGTGAATTCTATCACAAAACTGCAGAAGAAATGGAGGGACACACCTTCATATGGGATCAACTTGTTATAGTAGGGGGGGATGGGAGACCTCAATGCGAAAGTTGGTACACACAAAACATTATAATTGAAAGAACAAGGGGAAAATGCGATGGCAGCGGGAATTAGCAAACGACAAAATGGGGATAACTAATAAGTTGATCTGTAGCATATAAAGGTTGTAAACCTGGTCAGTGGAGGAAACACTTTTCCCACATAAGGAATTCACAAATTAACATGGGAATCACCAAATGGTCGGGACAGAAACCAGATAGACCACATCAAGGTTAACGGTAGATGGAGACATGCATTACAAGATGTGAAGGTAAGAAGAGGTGCAGATGTGGGAAGCGATCACCATTTAGTAGTAGCAAAACTGAAAGTGAAACTAAGAAGGGCTGGACCAACTGTAACTACACAGAAAAGGTTTGACATCGCAAATTGAAGGACCCCCTTACCAGAAAAGCTTTTGCGGCCGACATTAAGAAACGATATCAATTTGCAAAAGCCAGGAAAAGACATTGACTGATGATATAGACCAGAATTTGCAACAACCATTTCAACATATTATAAGGAAAGTAGCAAATCATGCTTGGGATTCCAGGGAATGAAGAATCAAGACTGGATAACACCAGAAACACTAAACACCATCAAAAGAAGAGAAAGGAAATGAAAAAGAAAGGAATTGTCAGAAAAGCGAAGTCCCCCCAGGTTAAAGCAACTATATAGCGAACAGTACAGTCAGCTGGACAAGGAAGTTAAACGCCAAACCCGAGCCAACAAAAGGAATTTCCTAGACGATCTTGCAAAGACAGGTCAGAAAGAGGAGGCAGCACTGAGAATTTCTTCATGAACAAAGCACAGTATACAAAATAAACTAAAATGTTCATTATCAGCGGAAAAACGGAGGTGCAAAAAAACAATATTCTTACATTAGCAAAGAGATATAAGCAAGGTAATCCTCATACACGACAGCCAGAGGGACAGGAAACAAAGATGGGCAAGAGCACTTCAGAGAAAAACTCTGAACAAGGAACCACCAGAGACACCAAACTGAATGTTCCTGAAAGCTGAAAACGATCTAGATGTGATCTACAGACAATTCCATGAAAGAAGAATAAGAAAGCATCACAGCAAATCAAAGGGTTTAAAGGAACGGCCAAAGCTCCTGGACTATGATTTTTAAAACTTATTTTTTTGGCAGAAGAAAACTGTTAGAACCACTAATTGCAACAGTCCCTGAATTGTGTAAACAGGGAAAACATCATCAGAGTGGGAACAAAGGAATTAATTGTTCAAAATGCCCAAAAAGGAGATCTTGAAGACTGCAAAAATTGGAGAGGAATCATCTCTTCTCTACAGTTTCCCAGCAAAAATTACTTGGCAGGAGAAGTAACATATACATAGAATTTCCCAAATGCGGGTAGACCACAAACTAAGGATTAAAAGAACAAGCAGGGTTTAAAAAGAACAGAAGAGGGTGTAGATCATATATTCATTCACTCTCTCGGAGAACATGTATAGAGCAGTGGCTACAGAATGGCAAAGACCAGTTTGTTGAACATACATATATGTCCTTAACAGGCACTTAACAGATAAAAATGTAGAGTCCCAGGTCCTACACTGTTAAATATATGTACACACCAACTCTGTTGTGGAGTCATGATAGTTTATTGCGCCACCGACAGAACGCACATTTTTGATATTTGTAAATTAGCCCGCATTTTGTTTACCAGAGAGTCAGATGACCGTAATCACTCTTTAGTGGAAGAAGGCAGAGTTTTCCTTGGGTCCAGACTGAGAGTCTGATGTTTTTAGTCTCTTGAGTCAGACTTATTGTACTCGCTATGTTGACTTATGGCTCACTGCAAATTCAAGTCATAGCCCTTAGGTCATTCAAGCCAGGGAATAGATTTTATTAATCGATAACTTTTATGTGAATCACAATAATTTCATCTTCCTACTAGTGACCTCCCGCTGGTACCCATACTCTGTTGGTCATCAGAAAGGATCGTATAGTCCACAATGTCAATAACATAGGAAGCTTTTGAAAGGTATTCAAAGTATGAAACCGTTGTTGCTATAGAATGAATGGACTCTGCGCTAGTACCTATTTAAAGAAGTCGTCTTTGAGATTGTCGGCTTATCACAGAGGTGACTTCCAAATATATTATTATTATCAGTCTATACTGTCAAGGATGTCGTCAATACTGACATACTGTTAAATTATTCTAATATGATTAATCATTGAGGCCAGTAAAAGTCAGGAACTTACTTATTTCGAGAGACCTTAAGGTGGGAGGAAAACATAACGGGGATCTTTGCTGTCATTGTCAAGGTCAACGGACATGTGAATCTCACCATCATTATAATCTAACTGCCTCATCATACCAACAATGTACTTTATTTTAATTCCAATAAGGCTCCAGTCATAAATTGATTATGGGAATTCTATTATGGATCTATCAAAATGTATAATTGCAAGAATTATCCTTAATACGCCATATTTACCCATCCTGTTTCCATGTTGATCGTCATTCATCAGATAAGTAACTGTTTCATGCTTCCTTGTCAACCACTGCTACGTTAATAAATTGCATGAACTTTTTCCGACAACGAGTTGAGTACTACCGTATTATCCTAGTTGACATGCCTCTTGGTTGGAGTTTGATTTGAACATTACAAAGTCAAGTTTAATATTGAACATTCGCCGTGAAGAATGTGTTAGTAACCCTCCATAACCACCACTATAAGAAAAAACTACTACAGTTATTGGTCGACACCAGTGTGATTTGGAAATCATTAATTTTTACAAGAAGGGGACCGATCTCAATTACTTCTTCAAAGATAACCAGTGTTGAAAAGAAATACCTCGATTTTCAACATGAACTTGGAATTCACAGATGACGGTTAGCGGAAAGGTCAAGGTCAACGTTACACCTTCAAACTTCCAGTCCTCATCAGTGAAATACCAGCATTGTTGTATTCCCCATAAAGTATAACGAGGCTCACTCGTACAATTACCGATTTGTGAGGAATATCTTTTTCTCGGCTCAAGATAAGTAGGTACCACAATACTGATGATTTTTTCATTTTGTTTTTACAGTGTCGTTTGTTTATAGATCTTAATGGATCTCCTTTTAAGCCATGAAATTTCCTTTTTAAAATTTTAACAAATCAAAATCGGACATCAAACAACAGAGATTACAGCATTTTCAAAACTGTGGGGAATTACAAAAATTTTTTCAAACATCTTCGCACCGAACAAATTGCCTGACTTTGCACAATCATAACTACAGTCAACAAACACTTAAACCAAGTCAATAAATGCTTTGTTGTACAAAGTCATACATAGTCCTTATTGGCACAAAAGAAAACATGGGAAGTACAATGCATATCAATTAATGAATTATGGACCATCAAAATTGACTCCAAAAAATTACAATTTCAAGACTCATTGTTGTGCTCGTAAAGTGCAGTCATATGCATTTTCATGCACTCACCTAAATCAAGACTAAAAACTACACACAGGAAAGCTATAAAGATTGTATTTCAGCTTAAAGAGAGCTTTTATATACTTGATGCTTAATTTTTTTTTGAGCCACATGAAATACTGAATACTATAAAAAATTGCATTGTGTGAAAATGGATCGAAGGCTAAATTTGCAGTTCGGAGAAAAATCTCATGAAATTCCAAATGTTGTCATAAAAATCATGAATATTGCAGCTATAGAGCTGAAAAAACTTCCGTATTAAATGTAATTTGAGTTGTACAATTCAAATTGATGGTTATTTTCTTGATTGAAACAACCTTTACTGCTTAAAATTTGATTTTTATAAACAAAGAAACATTACATATTAGTCCGTGTCCAACTCACTGTCACTGAGGTCAGCTGCATCAAAAGATAAATGTGTGTTCAGAAAGTCCTCAAGTGAATCTCCTTTCCTCTCAGGGCACTGGCTATGTTGTACTGACACATCTAGCACCTGTATTGTAGCTGTCCTCTACTCACATTCTGTTTGTGTGTAGCACAGAGATACCAAGAGGTTACCTGAGAGAAATTTGTTGGGAGGGTCGGGAAGAGGACAATTTGGCATGAAGGGTGTTTATTTTTTTATTATTAATACCAAAAAATGTCGGCCAAAGTATTTTTCTCTTTCTCTTTGTTAATCATTAAGCATTTATTGCTGGCATTAATTTTACTGCATTTTACCATTTAAATCATTAAATATAATTATACAGTAGATTGTATGTATCTCTCTTTACATGGATTATGTCATTTTGTCTTTTATGTTTGGAATTGTAAAAATAAACCTCAAAAACCTGTAAGAGGCTTTCTAGGAAAAAGCTTCAACTAACATAGTAGCATAAGGATTTTTTAACATCAGAGAATGAGAGGAAATAATATGATATATAAACTTTAACACAAACAAGACTTACTAAGCTCCCGATGTTGCATTGTACTAGTCGGTCCTTCAGAAGACAGAACTGTGCCATTAGTCAGTCTATTGTGCTCAGTTGAAATCCGTGGCCGTGCCGGCGTCTGCCTATTGCCCGTCATTGAAAAATGTGGCAATCAATAAAGATTGTCCCTTTTTGAAATAAAAAAAATAATTGCGATAATAAAGGTTAATTATGTTGAGAAGAGAGGCAATTTCTAAAAAAAGATTAACGTTCACAATAATGGTTGTAGAACAAGCTAAATTCTTAAATCACGACCTTTGGACCAATCCATAAAACATTATCGAAAGGTAGGGTCAGCACAGATTTATCAAAGCTGTTTACTAAGTGTTTAGACTTAATTCTGATATCGGAATGTAAAATGAAAAAATGGTGATGGTCTTGATAACAACAACCAATTAGCTACAATAAAATCAAACAATCACCCCACACCACCCCCAAAATTGCGTGCATGAAACGAAAAAACATTTCTGTCGAAACGTGTGAATCGAGCAGCAACAATTGGCTGTTTCTTTTACAATACATCTGCCCTCCATCTACTTGCCCGTTGCTATATTGAAAATTAAACAAAATAGGTCTAACATGAATAAGAATATAAAACAAAATTCAAATACTTACGCAAAACAACATTTTGGGTTCGACTTCCATTGGTGGAAGACTTTTCATTTACAGCGGACTGAGGCATTTGCGTTGTGCTGTTTCAAACAACCGGCCCGTCATGTCCCAGGTTTGTCCAGAATGGAACATCCGCCTTTTCTGTTTTACCCAACCGAAACGTGTTGGAGGTTGCTCTGGTTTTAATGTTCGTTGCGCTCTTTCACACACATCGATTTTACTAGGATTTTTAAAACTTTTTGATTACGAATTTTAGCAGAAATGGTTGCTCAGTTGTTGGATGTAACACGAGTGTAGGTTAGGCACTTCCCAGATGTGGATTAAATAGCCAAACGTTGCTCATTCACTTCCGAAATTTACGATACTCGTCCTACAAACAAATCTGTGCCCCCACCCCCTTGTGTTAACTTGTGTGTAAAGCTCAGTTTCCGCTTCTTTTCATTGGTTGAAAAAAACCGTTAAGTAAGGTAGCATTGTTTGAGGACAGCTGCGCCAATGCTCTTTGAATGAGATGGGGGTTCCTTTCAGCAGAAGTGTCGCTCTCTTGAGCAGCCAGTCAGAGCCAGCGCACCGGCAAGAGCAGTTTTTTAATGGTGTTTGTTGATTTTTTGTCTCAAGCAATTTCAAGTTGACCACGCAGACAAGTTAGAAGTGACATATTACGAAAGAAGAATGATTCAAGGAAAACCAGAAGATTTAATTTTTATTTAGAAAAGGCAAATTAAATTACTAGGCAGAGCGAGGGTTGGAAAAGGGCCCAAATTTGGGCCATTGCTTGGCCGCGTCACAGAATTTTTTCAACCCAACGCAAAGCGGCAGTTCTGTTGGTACCTAAGATAAAGGAAAAAAAACGTTGTGGCCGGTTCTTACAACCATTTTACATTGAGCTGAGGCCTTTCCGTGTGATATAATATCATATGTCCACCTATTTGGCTATTCATGTTTCAGTGTGCCTATGTTTTTATGTTCATCTCGGGGAGGTTGGGTAGGTTGAATTATGAAGGAATACATACCCAGTTTTTTTTCTCCACAGGTCCTTCATAATTGTTCTCTTTAGGGACTTAATTGCAGACTTCCCGCAGTGGAAAAATGTTCCGACAAACGTGAGTGTCGATGGATTCTGAGTCCACTGTGCTCAGTTCGCCTGTGACAACTAAATCAGATTTAGCTGTGTTGTCAAGTTTTATTGTAGTTTTTGTGTTAGTAAATTTTTTTTGTGTAGTATTTGTTTATCTGGTAACTTTATTGGCATAAATGTATCTTGTTGGTAACTAGTGTCTATTCTCACCTGGCTTTCGTTGGTAGCTTGGTTTACAAACATTAGGTCTTATACACTGTGTTGTCCCAATTGGGCTTGTTCTGTTGTTTATAGCATGTTGATCATTGGCAATGCCTTTGGCAACAGTCCTATTTTTAGTTGTCACATTTTTAATTTTTCTGTGATTGCTGCGAACGTGGTCATTCGTCTTTGATTATTTTTGTCCGTCAGGTTTGTTTACTATGGTTCTATTGCTTTTGGCCTTTATCATATTATTGCCCATTGCATCAATTATTTTTATTGATAATAAATTAGATTTTGATTAATTATCTGAGATTGGCATACCGTCCTTGGACAGGGAACGAGGAACACTTTATGATTAGTGAGAGAAAGAAAAAATTATTACACCTAAATTGGTTAACTATGTACAAAGAAAAAAGTATAGTAACTACTTAGTGATCACAATGTATTCAGATGGTTTTCACTAGATTATCTTTATATAAACAAGCTAAATTACTTCAGATACCGTCCTGAAGAGGTTGAGAACATTTCCGCCATCTTTGCGAATAGGAATAAGTCCTCAGGAAGTTAGAAAAACTCTATGACTAGAAAAATTTAAAAAAGGAGGCGGGAACAGAAGAGAGACTTCAGATTGAGGCAGAAGGACAAAAGACTTAAATTTGAAAGCTGAAGAAAATAAGAGAAATAAAGAAAATTAGATGCATGAAGAAATACGAGAAAAAAAATTTCGTTTGGAGAATGGGAAAAAGAATACAAATTGAAAATGGACAGTAAAGCATAGGGAAAGGGAAGAGAGGAAAATTTTATAGCCTCAAGAAAATGCCAAGAAATTTTCCGCTCGAGGCTATGAAGAAAAATGAAAAGATTACGACAGGCATTAATCAAAACTTGCCGATTTTTTGAAACATGGATAGAATGAGATTTGCTCATGAGATTAATACGCAAAAGAAGACGCAATGACGGTCCAAAGCTTTTATCTAGACATGATAATTTTAGGGAAAGTTATCTTAAACATTATCAAAGTTCCAATCCACCATCCGACGATGTGATTTTTTCCTAGAGAACAGGGTGTGAAGCTACATGTAGAAGCCTATTAATTTGGGGTAAAAACACAATACTGTTTACCCAATTGATCCTGGGACTTACCTTACAGGCGGAAGTCTATTGGAAATCTATCATATGACTAGTTGCTAATGATAAAAATGGATTATGGAATGCTCTTAGAGCCCCGCTTTTCTTAAGAAGTATCAAATGTCCGGAAAATGAATACAGGGTACGTTTTAAAACTATTCTAACCACAATCAGGAAAGAATTTTAGTGACCTTTCGTTCTCAATACGTCTCATCTTGGAAAGATCGGATCGATTTGTCCAAGGTAAGAAAATCTAACTGACTGTCCTTTTTGATTTATGCTAACGCGATAAGTTGTTATCTTTCAGTGAATCCAACTTTTCTTTCTATTTACATGAACGTAACTCAACTAATATGAAAGAAAATGGAGGAAGAATGCAAAAATTTTGTACCACGCGCCATCCAAACACGGAGTTAGCAATGCCAAGATTAAAGATGAATTACCGGTTCTTTTGCAATCAACAGAATAATTGTTCGTGACACGTTCATTAAGTAAACGACAGGAACCTTTAAAAAAGGAAATAACAAGAAGTTCACTCTGGAAGTTTTTTTTAAGGGAAAGAACAATTTCAGCAATCTGCTCCATATAATGGTTTCTTTGGGGGCCAATCTCGCAGATCACTATATTTGATAACAATAATTTTGGAAAATAATCAGTAGAAATTTTAAAACAAATTGGTTGATCCAAAGGGCAGTATTCTCACAAAAAGACATGGTTCCTGAATGGTTCATATGGTCAACAGACATAACAGGATAACAATAATTGACGTTTCTAATCAAATTGCTCACTCAAACGCAAATAGTAATAATGCAATTTTAAGGACAATAGCTAAATCGATCACGACGAAGCGATCGACCTTTGAGCAGTAGACAGCATCTTCACTCTAATGTTGCTTTGATGATGCTCAAACTATCAAGGAACAGGAGAAAGATATGAAGGCACTAAGGCCATGTCATGTCTCATGATTTTGAGCAGGTCAACGGCTGTCACGAGTGCAACAACCCGATTCCAGCCAAAGGCGATCCACGTCGCTGCGAGCGGACATATTTTGGCCAAGTCTCCCAGCAGTCCTGTACCGGCCACTTCTGAGACGGTACACCAGGGAAAAGGATTCTAAAATTTAATAGAGGAATTTGTTAATTCTATACCTTTTCGATTCCTTTTTGACTCAGGGTGCAGCACCATGGGAGTCCGGAAGTTTGTTGATCCATCCCATCTGTGTGCTACGGCAATACTGTCAAATGTGTAACATTTGGCGGGCACTGGTGAAACCTTTTCCTACAGTCCATTATTGACATAACACTTTTCTTTTCAGGGAAAATCCACGCATCCTACTTCAAAACCCTATAAGCGATGTTTATACTGGCGAATACATGTATAAAAGAGTGTAACACCACAGCAAATTGCTGAAATGGAAGAGCGACATATTCATGTGCCCGCAAATGCAGTAGTTACCTAGACACAATCTACTGATATGGTGCGTAAATTAACACCTTCTGAACCTACGGTTAAGGCCAATTCATGATGATATTCTCCAATTTTCACGGAGTTTGTTTGCTACTTGGCAAAAGAATGACGATTCTTAAAAAAAAAAGTTCACTTAGTTAACAAAAATAATGCCAACAACAAAAATTCAAAATCTATCAATAAGTTTACTCTAAAAAAATGGTATTTTGGTTAAAATGATAAGGGAAAAGGACTCATCTTTACGGTCTCAGATTCTAGTACCGTCTTCTATGAGAGCTCGTATATTGCACATGCACACGACTCACAATGGCGCAGGCCATAGGGGGGGTTTATAGAACCAAAGCGAGAGTGCTATCCTGTACATTCTATTGGCCTGGAATTCATAAAGAGGGTAACGATCGATTGTCGTGCCTGTGTGACATGTCAGGAAGTTAAAAGGACGGGGTCCATATCATGCAGCTCCGAGTCAGCTGCGGACATTCCTATACAACTCATTTGGATAAAATGGCTATTGACATCATTGGTCCTATGCTACCATCTGCCCGAGGACATACAATATTCGTACAGTAATTGATAGTGTATGCAGTGGCCTAACCATACCTCTGAAAACACTTCATACTGCTAGTGTAGTCAGAGGCATTAAGGTTACTTGCCCGGAGCATTTGGTTTTCCCCGCCGGAAGAGCTGAGCGGATCATGGGTCGCAGGTTTATTTCTGAATCCATGTCTCAGTGTGAGGAAACGTTAGTATAGATAGATGCTCTTAGTTCATATACCCACCAATGTCAATGGTTTAAATGAGCCGTCAGAATAGGACACGCAAGCAGCTGTTGGGTAAGATTACTCAGATCACCCTCAGGATGGGACCGAGTCCCCTACCCGCTGCCTCTTCACGTATCCGCGAGGTGCAAAACCAAGCTACTGGTTTTCTCTCCATTCCAACTCGTTTTTGGAAATTCAATGCCACGCGGACCGAGGTCTTAAATCAGACTTGCTTATTGAAAGAGAATATGGAAGAGAAACGCATCCTCATTGAGTATGTGTGGATTTCTCTTTGAGAAAGAGAATCATAAGCATTCAGATTACTACCACATCATCTGAATGGGCTAAAGATAAAAAGCTCATACTCTTTGCAAACAAGTATATACATCTTCCGACAGCTTCTTGCCTGGTGATGTGAACATTTGTTTTGCTACCTTCTCATAACAACATTCGACTAATTACCTGTAGAGGTCCTTGTGTAGGATCAATCCTCGAGAATATTCCGATTTGACTACAGTCGTCCGTATACAATGGCAAACTAGAAACCTTCTACGTTAATATTATGTTGAAGGAATTTTACTCACTCCTGACTGTCTTCAGTCCAGTTATTTTCAAGCAAACTGATGATCCTTACTTCCTCCTAATTCAACACTATACAAATTTGTCTGTTATCCAAGAAGAAAGAGTCTTCGTTTCAGGATGTAAACAATTTACCTATACTCAGTGGTACCACTTCATTCCACTGGAAAAGTGGAATAGCGTTACGTATTTCGTTCAAATCTTTCTGGCTGATGCCAACGTCCTACACAGAACTACCCCCCCCCCTCCAAATCCACTTTTCAATCGATATAGCGAAATGTTCTCACGGACAGCCCAGGTCATACATCAGTTATCCGAACATGATATTCTTTTCTAAAACTGCTACGATACACCTATTCGAGTCCGTCCATACCCTATCCCTTTTACACTTTCGTTCTAAGGGTTGAGCACCGAAAGTCGCGCATGAGATGCTATCACATTACAAATTTAAATTGATACCTTCTACAATCAACCTTGATTTCCTTCATCAACTACAGCCGTGATTGATCAAAAAAATAGATTACAACATTCGTCTTTGTGTAGACTACAGGAAAATGAAACATGTTACACAAATTCGACGCTGAACCTTTAACCACTTAAGAAGATTTATTGGTCAAATTACTAATTCCTACTTTCTTCTCTAAATTTGACCTGTCTAAGGGATATTGGCCGTCCCTCTGACACACCCAAAGGCAGAGCCACTCCACTAGCTTTCTCTTGACGCCACGTGGCTTATTCCAATGGAATTTTAATGCCATTTGGCGGTGGTAGGAAACCACCCCCTGCTAACCTTTGTACGCATGAATGCGTACGCATACTATCTCACCGTCCCCGATGTCATTAACATTACATCGATGACATTTGTCTTTTTAGTGACTCATGGATGAGCACATTCAGGGTTTAAAAGCATTACTGTCCACAGTAACGGATTA